>JBCAUI010503449.1:0-13133 GCA_038406195.1 Haplosyllis anthogorgicola | reverse complement strand
TTTTCTCGATTTTTGGGCGAAAATAGGTGAACAATTGGATTGGCGCCCCCCCCCCCTACGGGCCGGGCGCCCCCCCCCTACGGGAAATCCTGGATCCGCCAATGTGAATAGAATTCCAATTGTGTCTCCTGAAATACAGTCAAGCCTTGCACTTCATGTATCTGTGGATGAAATTATTATCCATGTGTACAGCATAAGTAATTATTTGTTGATAAGCGCGATTTTATCATTGCTCATTGTAAGTTCCTTATGTGAAGGTATATTTCTCTGCAGACCTTGCATGCGGCACTCACCTGAACTTGCACCTATATGGTGCAGCCATGGACTGGCATGTGTACAGTCAGCAATTTTGTCTTGCAGTTAATTGAATTGTGTGATGGTGTGCTGAACTGCAGTACTTCAATATAGAATTTTATTGTCACTGTAGCAACCATTTTATAGTTGAGCCAAAATATATCTTAGGTACAAATTGGCTGGGCAATACACTCAAGGTTTTTCCAAATTAATTTTTGTTTGTCTAATTAGACTAATTCGTCTAATTAGAAAAGAAATTTCAGAGAATTAGGCAAGGAAATTACAAACAAAAATTAATTTGGAAAAATCTCTAATAGAATCGTAAATTTAGAATGTTAATCTGATTTTTCATCACTAATAATAACTTTATGACTGTCTCATGTTGCCTGCGCCAAAGTATTACCAGGGTAGAGTTTGGCGTAATTTTCCGTACTTGACACTGTCCTGGATATAATTTGGCTGATGGCCAGAAACATCGCCACACAGTCTGAGCAGCATCTGACTTGCAATAAATCTGATGTACGCTTCATTCCTTCCGGAAGTTTCTCCAAATGCACTTTGGAAAGAGGTGACTCTTTCTCAAACACTGGGTGACCTTTCTAACAACATTTTAAACGCCACTCATTGAAAATAATATGCAAATATGGTACAATGTTAGTCAGCAAAATCATGAGAGCTACTGACATCTTCTGTAATTCCAACCGATTTCACCTAGTTCATTTCTGTTGAGCAAAGCACTCAATAGCTGTTGTTATTATGTACATGTATCAATGCACAGCATGCTTCACGATGACTCCGTGAAATTACCTTCGGAAGTGAAATATTCAATTTAGAGGACGTAGTGATGATAAAGAAGATTTTAAACGAAACAGTGCAATACAATTTTTTCCATGCTTTCCATTTCAAAATCTATCTATTTAAGCCTAGCAATTTGCAAACACATTATGGCTCACTGAATATTGCTGGCACGACTAGTCTAGACTAGTCGATAATCGAGGTATATGTCCTGACTAGTTAACTAGCAAATCACTAGACGACTCGTCTGTTTCCTTGTAAGGAAATATTAGAGTTTTCAAGATTTCACTCTAACTTTGCACTGTATTGGATTATTAACATATTTGGCAACAACTAAGGCCTTTAAAACACATTTTCATAAGACAACATAACTGTTTTTACCAGTTCCTACTTTATATGATGTACAATTTAATGAAACTTAGGCTTGTTTCTACATTATGTTCATTTCAAACACTGAAAAAGAGAATATTTTGTACTGCAAGTGAATAGTTGACTAGTCTAGACTAGTAGTACACCCGTCGACTAGTAGTACACTAGTCGACTAGTAAAAATGCTAGTAGTCCCTGCCCTATGGCTCAGCATTACACGCAAGATAGCTGATTTATTTTACAAACTCTTTTCTGTACGAGAGGAGTAAAAAGTACAGGTCCTGGGTCAGTAGGATGAAGATTAAAATATCAAACATTTATCTAGGTTCCTATCTAGATGCGATATATATATATATATATGTCACGTGCGGGGAGCGCGGATTGTTGCATGCACCGTTATCTCTGGTGACGTGACTCTCTCGCATCGTCAGCTTCATGAAAGGACAGGCAGCCCCGTTTCAGCACTCCTACTTCGGGGTGTAGGCCTAGTCAGTTGCTTGGGACACACCCACGAAATGATAATCACGAACTGAATCGGGAAGCGACGTGCTTCCCCGAAGAAAGGATAATGATAACGCAATAGGTATAGTTGAATGTCAGTGGGCTGCAAGGGTCCGGAGTCAGTGGCATGATGATGGCTAAAGGCTAGAACCTTACTCGTTAAGAGCTTACAGGCAAAGGCTCCTTGTACAATGGTACCGTATAGTTTTATACCCCCCAGGGACCGCATCCGCATGTGCGGGTGACGTCACCGGTGAGTGACATTGGGCTCCATAGTGATGTAACATCATGACATAAAGTCTGCACCATGATGTCACTTACAACCACGCACATGCACCTTGAGGTTGCCATGCAGAAGTCCTAAAAATAGCACAGCCGATCCATCAGTTTGACCTATTAGATTTGGGTTTGCGGCACTGGCAGTTGCTATTGGGATGAGTCACGGGTCCCACAACCTACCCAGTGCCTTCAAACAACACTGAAATTTAAGGTTTAGGGCCTTCAGCCAACAGTGCACCACACTCTCCCCCAGGACCTTTGACCACCCTTGGGCATGCTTTATTAACCTTAGAAAACACATTAAACAATAGCAATATACAAAATACAATTGTAACTGCGGTAAATTACAATACATTAGGCAACAATCTGATAAAATATTACATAACATGCTAATACATGACAAAAAGGATACAATAGCACACATTAGATTAACTACTACTACGCTGACAGATACGAGATCATTTAAAATCAGAATTGAGCATGACTCAGTTCTGTTCACAGTGGTTGGTGAGGCGTGCCTGGACCACCTCTTTCACGCCATGCTAGCGCGGCTGCAGATAAGGGTCTATGGGCTCCGACTCAGTGCTCAAAGTGACTGGGGTTCTCTAGGAGATTCCATCACGGAGTCTTGACTTCCCTGAAGTAATCTGTCCTCTTCATCTGTGTTCACTTCGGCATCCCAAGGCAGCATCTTGATGTCTGGTTCACCATCGGCGTCGATGAGTGGGGGCATGTCGTGTTTCATACCTTCGGAGGCGACTCCTTCGGCAACATCGATCATTGAAGAGTCATCAGCATGTGTCTCTTCCGCAGCTGCTCCTTGTGAAGAAGTGGGTGGGATGGCCGCAGGCATGGCCATGGTCACTTCATCTGCAAATGTCACCCTCCTGGGCATGGTCCTTGGGGACACAAGGGCATCCAGGAGTACCAATCCTGGCGACTCGACCGGTTCCCCACTGCTCCGGTATCCTGGGATAAGATGGCCCAGCTGAGGATGCATTAATGCCCTCAGGTTGGGTCTCAATTCGGGTGACACAGGAGAGAAGTCACTCAGGCCTGCCAGCAGGTCGGTAACAGAGTCATCCCGGAGCAAGTCGGTGTCCAGTTCATCCAGATCTTCGTTAATCACCGGTTCCATGGGTCCAGAATCCTGCAATGTGGGGAGACCAAGAGGATTTGGGTCCAAAGGGTCTGGAGTCAGTTCCTTGTCAGACTGAGGTGGTGGAGGGGCAACTCACGGTCTCCCTCTCTTCCCGATGGCAGATTGTGCTGTGATGACTCACCTGACCAGCCTCCTACAAAACCCCAGTGAGTGATGTGGGCTGCATGCCTGTTAGTTTCCCTCTCTTCAGCGGGTGGGGATATAATGCCCAGAGGCCTGTCGAGGCAGTCCTGCAGCATGGCACTGCATGGCACTGCACCCTCTCCCTCGCTAAGATTCCTCAGCTCCATCACCCATCCCGAAGTCAGAGTAGGACTCCGTGGATATGCCCATTCCATCATACACGACCCTGCCAGCGTGATACATTCTGTCCAGCACCATCTCCTTGCGGCTGGCGTTCATTCCGTTCAGACATTTTAGAAAGTCCTCCACCTCAAGTTTTTTCACGTAGGCCATGGAGTTGATGAACTCCTCTATGTATGACGGGATATCCCCGCATTCTGCATTTGGTCCATAGTAGAAACACGGTGGTTCTGCCTTGGAACAGGCATACAGCAACGCAGCCCCAGTTGTGTTCATCCTCAGGATGTTCTGCTGGTGGACATCGTGGGTGGTGTCAAACTTGAGGTCCAGGAACTGGTGACAGTGGAGAATGGGTTGCTCTGGTGGGCACACCATGACTGGGTTGTCTGCCCCATAGATATATTGCGCTGTCTGAGTCATACCCCGCATGACACGCAATCTCACGGCCAATTCCTCGTGTTTCGTATTCACCTCCATCCCAGCACCCTCTCTGTCTTCCAATCAATATCTCACAAACGGTGGGTGATCCAGCATTCAGGATGCTGGTAGGGGTCCTTGGTGGTTTTCAAAATGTCTGGCATCAAATTTAATAGTCTCAGTCCGGGAAATGACCTGCCAACCCGAGCCAGGGTGCTAGGGTCCCTCCTCCATGAGGCAGCCATGGGGGTTTGGTGAGTTGCCCTTGGTAGTCGTGCCAGGAGTGAGAATGCTCCTGTGTGCCAGCCGAGGTGCCTCTACCCTCCTGGCACCCTCAAGAGGATGTATAATCCTTCCTTATTCGGTCCATCTTGGCTTGTTGGTCTACTTCAGCTTGTCGGTCCGCACCTTCAGTCTTTTTCTTTTCCTCAGCGAGCTTGGCTTTGAGCCTTTCTAGCTCTCAGGCAAGCCTCCTCTCCCGACCACCTCTCTTTCCACATTTCCGGTGGCCTGATTAGCTTTCTCCTTGAGCGGGAGCTTGGTCATCACTTAGCATGGAAGCCTTGGCTGGGATTGGCATTGCCGAGGTGCTGCTGGATGCAGATTTCCAGGTAATGACTATCCTCATATCTCCAGTGCTTCTACCACATTCACGGGGTCCGGCAGTGGTAGATCATGGGGAGACAGGCAGAGTCCGTGTCTTTAGCTTAAAACATTCTCACAGGGTAGGCTGCTTTGAGGTTCCTGGTCCAGAGTCACTACTGGCACCACTAAGGTACTTCTCATATAGCGTCCCCAACACCCCAGCTGGTCAGCCTCAGCGACCCACACCTGTAACATACTGCAGAGGGCGGCATCACACACATTGGCTCCCTCCAGTTGTTCCTGAGTAGTGAAGGCATCCATAGTGCCAGCGTGTCCCTCACCTTCAAAGACTCGGGCGACAAATGGGCACACTACATCGATTGCGACATTGGTGTCGAAATCTCCAGGGTCAAGATCTAACCGCTGTTCTCACAGATCTCCCAGCTGCAGTTCAGTCCCCTGTTGAAGCTATGCCCAAGCATTCTCCAGTTCCTCTCCATACCATTCTTGTCTCAGCTTGTTGCGGACTGCACTGCTGGTGTCGCTCTCCACGGGCAGCGTCCACCTCCTAATAGCATCCGTCATGACCTCTGCAGCGGTCTCATATTCAATATACTGCAAGCAGTCTTGCAATAGGGTCAGCTGCTCATCGGAGGTAGCATGGCGTGCATGTTGTGTGACCAACTAAGTGGCAGTGCAGCCGTCACGCATCAGGGGGAACACCCCCTTCCAGCATGCTGGGCCACAGCCGAGGCCTGGCCCCAGGGTGGTGAGCACTCTATCAACTCGATGAGGTAGGGCTGCCCCTTGTCCATTCCGGTGGCTTCGTGACCAGCAGTGTCTACAGTGGGTTCCCCCGGAGAAACTCTGTGGTGCTGTTGTCTTCTCGGATGTAAGTTGTCAAATGAGGGACAACTTTCCCACTGTCTGTCTTTTATAGGGCAAATGACATCAGGGTCACGTGACGGGGAATCTCCACTCGCGCATGTGCACCGAGGGGTGTTTCCCCAATTTTTCCCACCATTTTCACACGTGACCAGCTAAGCATCATTTCGACTTCAGCTGTCAAGGAGGCAACAATTATGTCAGGGAAGGTCAGTACTCAATTCCTTTCTAATTTTTGACCCCGCTGCACCCCACTGTGCACCCAGCAACCCTTAGGGGTCAACCTAGGCCACGGGGCTCCCGCAAGCACGCAGCAGGACCCACAGCAGGCATGCTAGTCACAGTAGAGCAGCCTGCAAGCAGTTCATGGTTTTCCCTATTCAAATTCATATTTTTTCCGGTTTTATCACGACTTCACTTCCAGAGGTCTGCGAGTTGACAGTGGTCTCCCCCAGGTTACTTAAGTCTCTCCTCTTTTTATTTCAGGATGACGACAATGCACTCAGGGAGAGCAGCCAGAGGGGGCAGGACACCGGTGGTGGTGGCACGACAGGGGGTGCTCCCGCAGCCTTAGGCACAATTTCCCTCTCTGCTGCCTCGAATACCACCAGTCCTGTTCCCGGCACTGTCAAGTACATTGACTATTCTGAAGGAGCTTACACAGCTGGCCTAGAGGCTGCATTCAAATTCCTCAGTAACAAAGAGAAATCTCTCTCCCTCACAGACAGATATCTCCTCGGGTGGCACAAGATACAGCTGGCACACCCCGAAACTGAGTTCAGGGACAATCCATGTCTCCTGCAAACCGACACCATCAAATATTGGGGAACCACCGACATCCTTACCAATGTTCCCATCATAACAATGGAGGCGCAATCGCAATATGTCATGCAAGAACTGATGGACCATGGGTTGTTTGGCACCCACACTCAAAAGAATAAGATGAAAGTGACTCACAAGCGCACTCCATATGTGACTCTTTTACTGACAACAGCTACCATGGATCCAGACATCTCAAAGACCTGAGAGAGTCATCTGCATGACACATGTCATCTTGCACTGGCACCAAGCCATGCATCCCATCTGTGATGCCGTCATCTGGCTCCTTACCCAAGCAGCAGAACTCGACTACAAAGTTGCGTGCTTTGCCCGGGTGGACTCTGGCACTCGCGCTGGCCTATGGGTGCAGTCCCCATTAGATGGAGACCTTCATGTCCTGTATGCCTACTTCGTCGATAATGATGGCTTACCATTGATATCTCCATCGCGTGGCCCAATGGTGTGCCCAAGAGTCCATCAGCTCCTGGAAACCAGGGACAGGAAGGCAGTCATCCCTTACAATGCAGAGGATCATGAGGACAACTTCATCCCGACCGCTGAGAATACTACGTACCTCCACGTCATGACTGACAGTCCACTCACAGTGTATGTCCCCTTGTAGCGACCTCCTGAGGACCACTTGGGAAAGAACGGACACCTGATTTTTACCGTCGGTGTCGGAGACAAAGCCCCGGATACCCATGTGATACCAGTCCATCCTCCTCTGGGTGGCAGTGACATCACTTTTGGCACTGGGCTGACCTATGGCCTAAGGCTCTCCAGCATGTATGCCGAAATCCTCATTGGTGGGGGTGACATGCGCGACAGTGAACGGCAGCATCAGCCCTTTACCATCAACTTAACTCTGATGGACCAGCTAGCTACATTTCGGAACCAGTGGATAAAGTACCACGAGATGTGGGCCAAGTTGACCATCGCTGAGAATGTCCATTGAGCACGCATGGTCTACGACGCCGAGAAAAAGATACAGGAGGCGTGGCACACTCTGAGTAAGATCAGGTCGGGCAAGACTCCCTTGAAACATGGGAGTCAGCCCATAGACATGGCCTGTGTGGTTAACGACGCAAAGGCTGCTGTTGCCCTTCTCCAGCTCACCAGCCTTGAACAAGCTGAAGAGACTGTTTCCAAGAAGTGGCACAAAGCACAAACTAATTTCGCCCGGGATCACAGCAACGCCGTCTGGCAGCTCATGTGCGATACTGACTTTCATAGCTTCGGTGCCATGGAATCTGAGTTCAGTGCCATCGGCATTCGCTATGACCCTCGAGATCCTATCATCCCTGGTGGGATGCTGATTCTGCCGGAGTATGTTGGCCATATGTTGGGAGAGGCTTCCTTGCATGGCAGCTTGTATGGGGACTTCAAGTCCAGCGCCACTGGGAAGGCTGCCACACCTAGCTCCGCAGCACATCGAGGCATGACCCCACCAGCCGGCACAGGCAAGGTGGGCGGCCCCAAGGTTGCAACACCACTAAAGCAACAGCAAACACCCTCTTCTGGGCCATTCGCCAGTATTCAAAGGCAGCTCAGCTCACTGAAGAGGCCCAGCACTGGTACGAGTACCTCAGGTCTCAGCACTGGCAGCTCCCTCAATGAGCTGGCTGCAATCCCTAAGAAGTTTAAGTTCGGCTTCCCTGGAACAGCTACCACACCCACCAGTTCAACTTCTAAAGGTGCTCTTCCTGGAGGTTTCAGCAAAGATGATGATGATGATGACAATGTCGAGGTCAAGGTCATAGCATCCAGCAACATGGTTGACCCCAACCAGGCTGGTTACGTCGCCTTATGCCCTGGGGACGAGGACAATGACAGCGATGCCGACGAGGTCATAGACGTCGATGACGATGAAGAGGATGATGTCAGATGGGTGCAACTGCAATGCCAGTGAGCAGCTTCCACTAATGTCCACAAGGAGGAGGAGAACAATGACGATCTCAAGGCAGCGGGGAGGCCTGCAGTCTGGGCCACAGATTCCGATGAGGTCATCAGGAAGCGAGCGGAGTTAGAGCGGGAGTACCAAACAACCCCTGAATCTATGTGAGATGACCCAACACACCGGCTCCTCCCTCTCGCATTCTTCAAGATCACGAGAAACCAGTACAAACTGCACATTTGGTCCATGTCCAAATGCATGGACAATGAGACATTTCACATCAAACTCCCGAAGTGGGTTTTCACCCTGTCTATGAGCGAGAAGGCAAAGGTCAAGCAGCAGTACCCGCAAGTCTATCTGGCAGCTCACCCTGATGAACTAAGCCTGAAGTATGTCCTGTGTCTGCTGCACTCCCATGAGGCACTGGCTGGCCAGCACTACAGCAAGTCCCGCACGAGGACAACACATGTGCACTGTCCTTGGTGTGCATATACTAATGCGAATTCCGACTCAATTCTCGGCCATGTCGCTTCAGTCCACTATGGATTCTACTTCGCATGCGCATGGTGCCAGACTGTGCCCAAAGGGGTCACCAAGTTCTCAGTGTATAAGGACCCTGCGAGTCTGAAATCTCATATGTTGAAGTTTCACCCCGGGGACCAAGAGCCACAGTCAAGCCCCAAAGCACCAGCCTGCATCCGCGAGTACAATGCATTCTGCAAGGGCATCACAAGTTTGGCCTCTAGGCTCCAACCTGCAGCCTTTTCATGGGGCGCCACTGCCACCTTAGTGCGCTTTGGCTGCCTTACCGCGAGGCTACTGCACCACTAGTTCTACCATTCCAGCATAAGAGGTCTGACCACACTGCCTTTTCCACAGACTTGTTTGAGCTGGTAGCCTGCTGCATCAGCGTGTACATCCGCTACTTTCACGCGGCTTCCACTCTTCATCCACTTGAAGCATTTAACCTTAGCCTTAGTAATTTTTAGTACCGTTATACTCAGCATCTGACTAGGGCACATATAACCAGAAGTTTCCAATGTAAGTTTTGTAGTCCACATTTTAACCGTGTATTTTAGCAGAACGTTTTACAATAAACTTGTTTTATAATACGTGGTGTGTGTCAGTTTCTTATTAAAGTGATAACAGTAATTTTCAGTATCGGGTAAGTATTTATACAGCATCCCGACATGCTGTAGTCGGTATGGTTTCTCTTCACCGGGGTCCGCAATCCCTGTCGGCGACCACCTGTGGAAACAAGCTTCACCACCGAATCACCATTAGTCGGGGTAAAAATTTTGTTGAGGCTGTGGGTACTTGTGTGTTCGTAACCCGTCCCTCTTCCCCCTGTAATTAAGGTATGACCGTGTACCTTTGTGCAGCCAGCCTGTTCATAGCCCCTTAGCCAGGACTAAAGTTCAAACTATCGAGCGGTACCCACTGCAGCCTAGGGGCTCTGGTCAGTGTCGCTCAAGGCTAGCGCAAATGAGTAAGACCCGTCTAATGGGAGTGACTTCAGTCCACAGCATTGTTGAGTTCTCCATCAGTCAGTTCCTTAGTGGACACCGATGCAGAGCCAATGCACTGCATATTAGCTTGCTCCTTATCATCTGGGGATGGTTCAACTTCCACCCCTGGTAGCACTCGGTAGATGCCGAGGCCCCACCCATGAGGCACTGGGCTGACCAGCAGCCCCAGAACTTGGGCACTGGCATTTGCTGCTTGTGGCTTCTCTTCCTTTCTCCCATTAGGGATATTCACATTGTGGGTTGCTGTGGGGGCATTGGTTAGCACATGTATACCTGCACATAAGGGTACGCTAGGCTCTTTGTTGTCCTCGTTGCCGTCAGCTGCGGCTGCTATGAGCAACAATCGATTGTGGTGCACAACTTTCTGGTTTCTGTTGTCACCTTGGATGCAATAGACATGGGTGTCACTTGTGACTCACTCCACGACAATGTACTTCTCATTGCTCCAATTGTCCTTGAGCTTTCGCTTCCCTACAAAGGCATACGTGTGCAATAGGATGATGTCCCCGGGCCTCAGAATAGCTGTTCCTGTTTTTTGATCATAAAGCCTTTTCTGTTGTCAAGCTTCATAGTCCTAGGCTTCTCTGGCCACATCAAAGGCTAGGCACAGGTGCTCCTGGACTGAGGCAACATACTCAGGAATTCGCTTCATGCTGCACTCCCAGTGTATCGTCGGGTAGTAGAAATCAACTGGGAGCCATGGCCGGCAGCTGAACATGAGGAAGAAGGGGCTACAGTCCGTGATGGCGACCTCATGCTATTGTAGGCCTGAACAATTTCAGCAAGATGGTCCTCCCATTTCAGCTTCTTTTCCTCATCTAGCTTGCCGATCATCCTCATCAGGGTCTGGTGGAATCGCTTCACCTGCCCATTAGTCTGAGTGTGGTAAGGCGTAGTGTGACATCGCTGTACTCCCAGCAGCTTGCATAGTTCTGAGATCACTTCACTCATGAAGTTCTTCCCTTGGTCACTCAGGAGTCAGGAAGGGGCACCAAAGACAGATATAAAGTTCTCATAGAGATACTTAGCCACTGTTTTTGCCTTCTAATCTTTCATCACGTATGCCACTGCAAAGTGGGTAAAATGGTCAGTAATGACCAAGACATTTAGAACCGGAGTTTATTGGTTCAGGGGAGCAACTTGCTCTCAGGTCATGTAGTCAATGTGTAATAGTTCTAAGGGGGCTGTGGCCACAATGGGCTGCAGTGGAGCAATTTCCCCTTTCCCCTTGAATTTGATACAGTGTTTGCAGTTCTTGACAATGTTGTGGGTGTATTCAATCATCCCCAGCCACCAGAACCACTCTCATAGGAGGCACAGGGTTTGGGTCTGGCCTTGGTGCCCCACATGTCAATGGCAATAATCCAGTGCCCACTGCTGTTGAGTCTTGGGCACCACAAACAGCAACATGGGTGTGGATTCTCCTTTAAGCATGTGCTGGACATAGAGCTTGTTCTTGCCAATCACAAAAGTGTCTTGTTGGTGAATGAAAGCCTTCCCCACTTCTGTAGAGGCCAGACTATCTAAGGCCTTCAGCATGCCCCATTGCCACCTCGGATCCACCCGTGACATGACTTGATATACTTGTCCTCCTCCTGCTCTCGAACCCAATCCACACTAGGCATGGCTTGATAGTGCATGTGAATAATGTGGGCTTGGTCTTTAACACTGTGGTTCACAGCATTAGCTGCTTCTCCCACAGTGGGCAAGTACACCTCAGCCTGATTGTAGGTCCCAGTCATTAGGCCACCGAGGAGGGCTTGGACCTCTTCTTCTTGTAGGGTGACTCTCTTCTCCTCCATAGACGGTAGTGAGTCCAAGATCTTCTGTGTCTCTGCATTGCTGAGATGTTCCTCCTGCTGGCTCAATGCATCTGCTACGCGATTCCTCATCTCCTTCACATACTCGAGTTTAAAATCGAACCCTGCTACAGCAGCCACCCACCGGTGCACAGTGGCATCCAGGTTCAGAGTGCTCATGATGTACATCAGTGGGTTGTTGTCAGTCCTTACAGTGAAAGGGAATGGGCCAGGTACTCCTTAAACTGCTTTGTCACAGCCCATATCAGCACCAAGAACTCTAGTTTGCTTGAATGGTAGTGGCACTCATGCTTGTTCAGGGCACAGCTCCCATAGGCTACAGGGTGCCATTTGCCATCTGCCCCTTCTTGGCTGAGCTTGGCTCCAAGACCCTCCTTCGAAGTGTCGGTATAGAGCCGGAAGGTTTGCCAAAGTGGGGCAGGTGCAACACTGGCTCGGTGAGGAGTTCTCTCTTGAGCAGTTCAAATGCAGTCATTGCTTTGTCAGACAGCTGCACTTGCTCTTTCTTCTTCATAGCCCCATCACCCTGTAAATACTCATTTAGAGGCTGGGCTTTCCTTGAGAAATTCTTGATGAACCTGCAGTAATGCCCTGCTAGGTTCATGAAGGAGCAGATTCCGGTGTAAGTAGATGGCGGTGCTGCCTCAGCAATGGCCTTCAGGTTGTCTTGGCTCAGTTTGATACCACTCTCAGACACATGGTGGGTGAGATAGATTATTTCTGTCTGGAAAAAGGAGCACTTGGTCGGCTTGTTTCAGGTTCATCTCACGGAAGCATTGGAAGACTGCCCTTAGGCACCTTAGGTACTCCCCCTCAGTATCAGAGTACACGATCATGTCATCCTGGTAGATAAGGCAATATTTGAGGTTCAACTCCCCCAGACAGTTCTGCATGAGCCTCTGGAAGGTCGCCAGGGAGTTGCAGAGCCCAAAAGGCATTCTCTCACACTTGAAGAAGCCCAAGTTTCCAACTGTGAAGGCAGTATATTTCTTCAAGTTGGGGTGCATCAGCACCTGCCAGAATCCAGATAAGAAGTCCATGCTGGAATAATGCCTTGACCCACACAAGTAATCCTGGATCCTGGGCAGTGGGTGTGGTCATTCAGGCATGGAAAGTCAATGCAGAGCCAAAGCCCCCCATCCCTCTTGCACACTAGCACAACAGCATTGCACCAAGGGCTACTGCTAGGTCATATGGCACTCACTTCCAGCATGTGTCGGAGGTGTTCTCGTACCATGTCTGGGGGAATCCTGCAGAACCTCTCTTTGAAAGGAGTGTCGTTGGTCACCATGATCTCATGTTCCACACCACTCTTGCAGCCCAGTTCATGGGGGTCCAAGGAGAAGATATCATGACAAGTGTGTAACTGCAAATGGGCTTTCTTGGCCAAGTGTATCAGCCAGGAATCTAACCCCATCAAATCTAGTCAATCCAAGAGGACTCTCTTACATTCACCGTCAGTGAGTTTCTTGGGTGCTTCGG
>JBCAUI010503438.1:0-13133 GCA_038406195.1 Haplosyllis anthogorgicola | reverse complement strand
ATAGGAGGCTTTAGATGCCCGTCGCCTTTGAAATCTTTTACATAGTTTTGACGAAACGGCAAATTACGTACAACAATTTCCATGAAACTTTTCAAAATAATACATAATAATTTTATCTGGAGAATGAGCCAGAAACTGTCACATAATATAGATGATGCCATACTTAACTATGATCTCCTGCATTTAAATATCCATGTGGTGCCGCCATTTTAACGATATGCACCACAAAAACACATTTTCCCGCACGTTTGATTATGCCCCCTGTGTATGCTGAATTTCACACGTTTTTGTCTCTGCAAGGGGATGCAGAGTAGAGTCTTTTAATCTCAGAATAAATATCACACAGATGCCAGAAGAAAAGCAGTGCACAGGAGGCATCGACTGTTTTAGAGCATTGATTATAAAATCAAAATATCAAAGGCGGAAGTAATTATCTTCCTCCGAGTAGAGAGATAAAAAACCAGCCTTGTTTTTAAAGTGAAACCATATTAGCATTCCTGTCTCCATGTAAATAGCTTTATGAAACTTGCAGAATAAACAAAGTCCATAGGAGATTATTATTCTCATCATCAAGCGAAGAAGAGTTGTTAATTTAGGAGGACGCAAACATGTGGTTTCTAAGATTGTTCGTTTTGGAGAACTTCTCCCGACAACCTCAGGTTGAGTTATTTCTTTTAAAATAAGAAATCAAATCAAAACTATCAGCCTCAAGAAAAAGGTCCTGGTTGTGTGACATTTGGATTATTTTTATCCATACGTTGAGATATCACAAGTTTCGTAAAACTTAAATAACTGAAATTGTGTTTACGTCTTCAAATATACAATTTTAATATTAAATTATCTATGTAAAAGATGTGAATACTGATTACAAGTCAGATTCAATTAATTTCAGGCATAACATAAAAATAGAGACACTGCGAAAAAATAACTCGAAATGAGAATAAATAATTTATAAAACAGATATTTCTACTTTGTTGAAAAAAGCTGTATAGTATAAAATGTCAATTAAGAACATATTCCTATTGTCTAACAGAGGAATATTGATTTTTCTTTGTTTTTCTTTCGCATTGGTTGCTGAACATGATAGTTCTTTCAAGAAAGGTTCTTAGACTAACACACCCAAATTCTTTGATATGCGAATAATACGAGGTCGTTCAACTAAAAAACAACTCATGATCACATCAATAACACAATTTCAATAATATTTCTTTGATGCTAATTATAAAATGGATAATTAAAAGGTTGAGGAAGTAACACAAGGTAATCAAGCAAGTGAGAAGATTCTGTTCTGTCGAGATAAAATTATCTGATCAATTCAATTGTCAGTCTTTTAAGAACAGTGGTAAACACCATGGAAGTAGTAAAGTTTCAGTGGAAGATGTTCCCTTAAATGTTAGCGTAACTATTCAAAACGATAAAGAAACATGAAACATTTGCCCATTCTTGCTGCTTTGTTGAATACAAAAGATTTCTTCTAATAATAAGTTCACGCCAGGAACATGACCTATGTACATGAAGAACAGTTCTTTTAATTTATAAAACTTGTTTCTATTGAATTCTCCCTAAACACTGGTTCACAGTCAAATCACGCGTTTGTCACTGTTGAAGCGGTTAAGAATTCATCTGTAAAAGAATCACATTGTTATATTACTCCTTCTGTTTCTTGTGACATTTCAAGAGAGTGATTGCAGAATAGAACAACTTGTAATGAAAACCTGAAGAGCTGGAAGTAAATGTGATTGAAATAATTTAAACACTGGTGAAAAAGCAACATAAAATCGAGGCTTAAATTGCATTGGTTGTCAGCTGAATTTTAGTCGGTTTCACGAATCAGACATTAATTTAACTTGTTCCCTTGATTTCAGCTGAATCACACAATCAGCACAATCGTAACTCTTTAGAAAATAGACACAGGAATAGAATCAGGAATCATATGCAATTTCCTCTGTTTCATTGGCAGCGCATCTTGGTAAACTAAAGCGTTTATCATGCGTTGAGATTTCCGTAAGCATTAGCCTAATTGGCTCAACATTACATCCTTACCATCCTGGTGCGTTAAGGGCGGTGCGTTTAGTTTATGAAGACGCGCTGTAAATGTACCTATGGTGTTGGTTTTGCATAGCCACCGCATGGTGCAATCGCTTACCCAGTTCTCACCCAATATCCAAAGTTCAGCAATCGAGGCCCTGATCAGTACTTTGCTGGGTAATGTCTAGTGGAAGGTAACCTTTCCGAAGAAACTAAGTATATTTAAAATGAAAAAAAATAAGAGCACAATGACTCTGATTATGTGCAGAAACTGTGACGGTTGGCACCGAAAAGAGGTTACTTTTCAAAACACATATTGTTGGATCACAATATATGTTCTTTATCTTTATCAAATTCAATTAAACGATTATTTCTTGTTTTATGACAGTCATTGAAAGGTGTCAAAGCAGTAATACTTTGAAATCAATAAATTTATTACTATGAATAAATGGCGTATTATCTCCATTTAAGACTTTTTTGACAGGAATTGATCAATAAAGTTCACCTTATGATGGAAACATGATACAAACGACAGCTTACATGGTATTTGTTTTTTAGCCTCGTTCTCGAACAAGGATTATGTGTTGGCCCGATGCATCGTTTTTGTGTACTTTTCACCACCAGATGTCATACCAGAGGGTATGGTGCCCTGTTGGGGTCACAAAATGGTATGGTGTCCCAAAAATCATATTTTCCTAATTTTTAGTTGTTTTATTTTAAGACCTGTTGTGGTGTTTGGACTTAGAAAATTGTTGATGTAGTGAGTTTTGAATTATAGAGAATGAGACTCTGTTTACTGACAGGTTATCTCTTCATTATCATTTGCTTTTCCGGAAAAAGCAAGCACTTCTGTTACAGCCGTCAAATGTCAATAAGGAACAAAAACTGGAACATCTCATTGTTGGCTAATCTGTCGTGATAATTCAATCATGAGAACTGACACATTACTTACAATTAGATATACAGTAAAGGAATACCCCCAAGAGGTAGGTGTGTGTATGTGTGTGTGTGTGTGTGTGTGTGTGTGTGTGTGTGTGTGTGTGTGACAATGTGGCTTTCTACACGTTATCAGGAGCATGGTGGCCTGGATTTTGCTCCCGCATATTTTGCCATTTACATGTTGCACTGTTGCAATAAGGAAGCTCTACGCTGAACTGATTGCGGCAGGGCTAGTGGCTTGTTTGCACCAAAAATCTGATTACATCCATGTTGATACATCTATTGTTCGGCTTTGCATCTATAATGTATTAGATTCTACCAGTGGTCCATCTTTTTATTCCTTTCTAAAATGTTCATCACTGTACATTACTGGTAGATTTTATGTGTTAAAAGCATGCGTAGAATGTCGTTTCAAATAGTCACATGATTTAAGGCACTGTCCAGATAATGAAAACCAAAATACACCAGATTACATAACTTAGTTTTAACCGTTTTAACTGCAATGTAAACTTTAGTAGGGAGTATAGTATCTTTCAGATATCAAAAATAAATTGAATATAAATCAATCGTAGTTTTCTTCCGATGCTCAACAATACATTCTGTCCAGTTTCCCGTGAAACAGTTTCCAGTGGTGAAGCCTATTACGTCCTGTTGCGCTTCATTTAGATATTTTAATGACCTATCAGAAGGCCGTCGCTTCCTTTATTTCAAATTCAGGTCCACCTAGAAAACAAGTTGTCCTTGCATAATGGAAATCAATTTAATTAATGTCAATAAATATACATACAACAAACGTTCTTCTATTCGTGACTGCATATTTATGCTCTCCTTCTGCTTTCCTCAATCGAAATCAACTGAGAATCACTTTAAAAGTGTCAGTTGAAAATATTTGTGGACAATAGTCCAATTTACGGGGTTGATGGTAACTTTTGTTTTTGGCTGACTGCCCAATTTCGTCTTAGGTATACCCATAGTTTAAAAGTGCATTAAAACGACGAACACTGTATCATTTTAAATCGAAGACGACGTATCTTTTACTAAACGCTTTTAAAGTGCTTCACAACCTGGCAAAGCATCACGAACAGTATTATTTGTAAGGTGAGATCCCTCTTTTTGACCGAAAGATTCATGTTCAAGCTTTCTATCAAATAGAGCAAATAACAACCACAGACAAAATGATGAAATTGGCTCTGATGTTTCTTTTCTTCAGTCTTTATATCAATATTTAGACTGTATGCATTCCTTGGCCCAATCCAAAATAGTCGGCAATTTCATAGCACAAAAGGACCAACCGGGATGTTTGATGGACAGATTATTGGACAATTGCGATGCAGCAGGACTTGTCGTTAAGTTTGATTTACAAGGCAGATTTATACCTCGTCTGAAAGCGAGGCAATCCTTATCGCGTAGTGGTGAATTTATCAAAATGTTTTCATGAATAAGCGTGACAATAATTTACGATGTAGCTGATCCGAACTTAAATGATGAAAGTGAATATCATGTCTCAAAGGCACTGAAAGCAAGTTTTGAGACTATCTTCACTTGCTTTTAGATTTACTTGCTTTCTTTTTATATAAAAAAAAAAGATTCTGGCACAGAGCATAGCCCTCTCTTTGAAACCAACACAAAACAAGGATCACTAATACCTGTGAACATTTTGAGATGGGAGAGTTTTTTCTATTTGGTGGCTGCAGCTAATAATAGTTTCTTTCGAATCAAAGGCATCACATCAAAGGAAAATAATCGGATGAGAAACTTTTGCCAATTCAAATTTGCATATGCCAGAAGAATTATATTTAGGTTACCAATAAATCTAATAACTCAGACTCATAGCTTTTATTATCTTGTATGCAACCTTTTGCAATGTCCTTAGTTACCTCAATAACTTGGACCGAGGACCAATATATCGAACATAGAGTGATTATTGCATTAAAGATCAAAAAATGATTTGTACGATCTGTCACAAACCCCAAATCAATCACCAATATGAAAACATGTTTGTAATGTGTGTATGTACCTGGAAATCAATGTATGACACACACAAACATACTCTCTAAATAGTATCAATCAGGTGATTGTGTTGTCTGACAACATAAACTTTCATTAGATTTGATCCAAATATACACTTAATTCATTAGTGAGTGCATCTATTTTAAGGACTTGGAATTTTTAGAGGTTGCGCACGCGGTTTATCGACATGGCTTTACCAATTAGACTAAATAGTAAAATTCCGCAATACATAATGACAGCTTCAATAAGAAGCAGATTCCTATTTGAACTTGTGTCCACTCGCATAGGTATGTCAACAATTCTGTACAACCCTGAGTGTGCCTTGCTAATAATCTCTGTCAAAAATGCTTCAATCTGATGCATCAACAATGTACTGCTCCACATCCCTCTGTGAGGTGATGCAAGGGCCAATTAATGACGTATCCATTAAGTTGCATCTATTGGCGTGACTGTAACAGAAAAACAGGACGGAGAGCATTAGGTATCAAATTGGTCTTCCTGTTATTATTAGTGACTAATAATTCGATGAAAATGTTTGTGTCGTTTGTTTCCTGTCCATCCAACATATTTCTGTTCGGTATCCTCTGCACTGTAGTCTCGACTCTCACAGATTAAGGGTATAAAGTTACAAAATTACTAATTAGATATCTCCTAATGTCTCAGCAGTAAGCAATTCCAATTATTTTGTGACTGTTTAGTAACAAAACTGTGTTTACTTCGCTATTGTAAAGCTCAGTTGAAAGTAGAAATCAAGCCCGTTGTTGGTTCTTCTTTATTTATATTCGAAAGGTTTCTTTCGGTTTGGTACCAAAAATTGTCCAATTCTTTGCATTTTAAAAGAAAAGTCGGTTTTTTTGTTCTTGTACAAAACATGGCCATTAAGCCTTCTGGCTACAGGTCAAGCTTGTGTGCTCACAAAAATCTGGGTCCCAATTGTGAAAAAGAATCACTTTTTATTATGTGTTTTTTTCAAATCAAACAATTGGTTTCCAATTAACTATGTTACGAGTACCGGTTTGAACCTCTAAATGAAAATCAACTCGGTTGTTAAGAAGCTACTGTAACTAACATATTCAAACTTTATTACTAAAATAATGCACATTTCCAGCTACCTGCCAATTTTCATGAATACAGCCATCATTTTCTTTCACTTGATACATGAGTCTTGTCATGCTAATAACAATGTTTTATGCGTATGTTTTCCATGCGTGTATCCCGCAGTAATTTTAAAATGTTAATTACACGATAAAATTTTCACATGAAAATTCCTCATTGTATTTGTGCACCGATTTAAATTTTATGTCTTCACTTTAAGAATTTGCAACTAAAACAAGTAAACTTTTTGTATGCTAATGTTACAGGTTTATTTTGATAATAACCGTTCTGATGACATTGAAATAAGCCTAATTCTCTTGTAAATTCAGCAACGACCTCTGAGTAAAAGTCCCAGACAGATTCGAGCGCCGTTCTGAGAAACAACATGAAACTGACTTGCCGAATTGAGTATATCAGTATATCAGGCTGGCATCAATAGAGAAATCTGTTGGCAAATGAGTAAATATATTAAATTTGATAGCCATAACCATATAGAACACGTTCATATTACACACGACTACGAAACCGTGTAATGTATCTTGAAAGAAACCGAGCAATTTGACCGGTGTTCACAAGCATGTGAAGCAGTATTGTGCCATCCAGACTCAGGATGCAATAACAACCGTATGTGGGAGGAAAAAAAAGCTTAAGGCCGTTAAGTGAACAATAAAAGGCGATTACAAAAAGACGAAACTACATAAATACTACGCGTAGGATATCCATCCTCATCCCATTTCTCTTTTCGAAATGTCAGCGACTTGTAATCGTGATACTGATGTAGAGTGACTTACTGGTGTTTGATTCAATTCGGTGGATAACATGTTGCTTTAAAACTTGCAGATAAATTAAGCTGTAGAGTTTAGCAATTGCAGACAGACAGACAGACAGACACACACACACACACACACACACACAGAGGCTCATCTGTCTGTCTGTCTGTCTGTATCTCTGTCTCTGCCAGTCTGTCTGTCTGTCTGTCTGTCTCTCTCCCTCTCTCTCTCTCTATCTCTCAGCTTTAACCCATAAAGTTAAGTAATCCAATATCTTGGGACAATAATAAAGCAATAAACAAACAATAAAGGTGAAATCAGTAGTGCCCGCATAGATACGTCAAAGCTGAGATAAATAAATGTTGCATTTCAATAAGTGGCCAGTCAACAACTAATTGACTTCTCTGTGGATACGCGTTGCAAAACGTCAGTATGTGTGGGGGCCCTGGTCTGATGATAAAGAATTAATGAAGCACTTTGTTATAATCTATATCTGGTAATCGACAGACCTCCAAGTGCCATTCGTGTACTCGCTTTACGACTTAATTGCCAAGGACTGCAGACGGAATTCCACTGAATTCTTGTAATGGACTTTAACAGGTCTTTGTCTATAATTAGCAACGTTTAATGGACAACTACAAGGTCTGCTGCTGAAAAGACCTGTCCTCAGTAAACAGCCTGATCCAAAGCCAAGAAACCGACGCGAAGCATGCCTATCTGTACTTGAAAATTGCAAACGTGACTATTCTATAATGAAGGAAAGAGATTATATTTTGAAAGGAAAGCATTTCCTTTAGGCGGCTGGTTTTATGTAAAATAACAACCAATTTAGAATTTCCTTCAAATATCAAATTTTCTTCATATTTTCGCCATGACAGGAAATTTGTAATTCTGTTTACAAGAAATGGCTAGTCATGAATGAAATAAGGTTGTCGTTATTATTACTTGGATTTTATGATACTGAATCTGAAAAGAATTCCTAATACCGTCTACATTTATTTATGGAAAATTACAGGATATTGCTGGGCTATTTATACCATAATCTGGCTTTGGCGGTTTGTTTCTAAGCCAGATGTTTCCGAGAAAGGTTAAGAGTTCGTTTTTTTCGTCATAAGATAAGTCCGTATACGAGAGGCATGTAGCACTTTCGTATTGGTTTGAAGATTGTGTAAACCACAGTTGCTTTGATATAAAATATTTAAATTGCCAATTTCCCTCTAATTACGGCACTCCCTCTAATTATGGCACCAGCCTCTTTTCAAGACAAAAACTGTTTTTTCTTCTGGTTTAATGTCAAGGAAGAATATTTTCTGTGATGTTCTTCATTACACTAGGTTTTATCAGTCGTAAAGTACACAAAATTAGATGTTTGTAATGATCAAAATTTCTATTATGAGGTTTCTAATTAATCCATCCCCTCAAAAATTGGTCTTTGTACTGGGGACCTTAATTAGAGGGAATGCGTTCATCTCTAATTTTGTAATATTGTAATGTGCAAGTCACTCGTTATGTTTCAGGAAGACGTCTACCTGTGGGACGTTCCAAGTAATTAGGGCTGTGGGATCACGTTCCCTCCAACATTGCTACCAGTTTCAAAAGACGTTAGACATTATATTGCGAGGTATAAAGTTCGATAGCACGATGTTGTCACGCGAACAAGACTTTTTGACCCAATTTATTAGCATCGACCAGAATCTCACAAGTTGATGCGATATCTCTGATCTCTGGTAACATAAACCAAATCACAACAAAGAGCATAGCCAGGATAGAGTGTAGGATATGTAATGTATTGTTCTGTACTCACCCTCTCAGGATCGGTTGCTTTAGAATCCATTTCGGAATCCTCGATGTTACTCGGAGGAGGCGAGGTCGAGTGCTTGTTCGCAAAATTGAAGGAGAATCGACTGCGAGTGGAACTGAGAGAGGACGTGCGCTCCCGGTCAGACCCGGTACTAAGGAGGTCAGATCTACCGACGGATCCCTCCCTTTGTCGCTTCTCTTTACTTGTCGAGGCCTTTCGAACCAGCGCCTCCGCGTTGATGTGGTGGGAACTGCGTCTTTTACGGAACTTGGCACTCAACGTGGACCATCCCTCAGATCCAGAATGGCTCTTGCTGTGACCTCCAGCGTAATCCTTTGGTGAATGTCTCTTGGAGCCTCGTTGTTGTAGTATATCCGCACTCAGTAATCGCGTTGAGAGAATGGTGTTGATTAAGGTATCGGTGAGTATTCGGATGTGCTCTTTAGTAAGGTCGGCCGATAGCTCGGCTGGGGTGGTGCCATAGCGGTTAGATATGTGTACTTTAGCCCCGTGCTCTATTAGTGCAACGGCGCATTCCCATGACTGGAACTCCACCGACGCACTCAAGTGCAGTGGAGTGCACCCCTCCGAATCCTGGTAATTGGGATTAGCTCCGTACTTAAGTAACAAGCGAACGGTGGTTGCATTGCGTTCAGCAGCCGCGAGAAAAAGCGGTGGTAATCCTTGTAATACTCCGGCTGTATAATGACAAGCGAAATCAAACGCTTCCTCTATCACTGGTATAGAAGAGGACTGTGTGTCAATCAACTTAGCGTGGCGTTCACGTATAGTATTAGTAAAGCTTCTTCCATCAGTGCCAGAAGCTGTTGGCAATAACGAAGCTGTGGGCACCACCGCCTGAGTGCTGATGCTTAATGGAATCGGTGTTAGAACAGAATAGGTGACAGGATGTGACAATTTCGAGTCTGACTCAGCAGCTTTAAGAGTTTCAGTAGATTGAAACGATGTTCTTGAAGAAAGTGGTGATGGTTGTAAAGCAGAGAAGGTCCTTGGGGTGTTAAAAGCAAAGGAAGCAACACTATCACCGTTATTGCCAATAGAACTGGTGCTGGCGGTGTTTCTGCATAGTGCCGAGGGGTCTGTCCTAGAATGCGATAACAGCTGGGGCTGTGCACTCAGGCCAGAGAAAGAAGATGAAGAGCTGTCCTGGGGCACATGATCCGGTAAAGTAAGCAACGAAGCTGTCTGCTTGTGGTGTCCCTGAGGCCTAGTAAAATCTCTGCTAGACTCGCTAACTGTCACACTAGCCTGCTCTAGACGAGCCCTTTCCGGGCAGAGATGGACGGAATTTGCCTCTGATTTCACATCAATTGACCTTAGCTGCTGCGGTGGTGGTTCTCCACATGAAAGTAAATCCTTATTTTGCCATCCTGCAGGGCCTGCAGGGGCTGCTACCACAGCATCAGAGGAGCAGTCGGAAGGACTAGCCGTGTTAGACACGCGCAAGCCATGCTCTGCGCGGTTATTAACTTTAATAGGTCTGTTGACCTTATCAGCCGTTCCCACCACAGACCAATTTGTTGCCACCGGTTCAGCTAATCCTAGACCTCCAGTTCTGTCTGTATGGTTTACCTGAGATTGGAACAAGTCACATAGGCTCCCTCTACTGTTAACCTGTGCAGTATTGCCATTGAGAGCTTCATATCCATTTACAGCACTGGCAGATGATATGATGGTTGCTGCAGATAATGAGGATGAAGCTAGTTTGTCCGGATTTGACAACTGAGGTGTGTTACTAATCTCACTCGTGGTATTGTTATCATCGTCTCTTTGGCTACTTGGCGTAATTAAAACTTGCGTATCACATTTCTTGTCAGATTGCATCGCAGGACTGTCACTCATCTGACTGTCTGGGCAAAGAGTAAGGGCACTTGAGTATGGGGATGGCGCCATCTTAACAGGGGACGGCGCTACTAGTTTGATGCCCGCTGGAGGGGTCTGGTTGGTGGCGGCTGAAGGACCGGACCCAGGCTGCGGGGAGATGCACCTGAATTCCACGTTACCCACCCTTTTCAGGGAAGCCTTCCTCGGGCTGAGGAGCGGTAACGGTGAAGTGGCGCTGGTACTGCTGGTTGTCGTTGTTGCGGATAAAGTGCTGTGACCTCCAGGAGACAAACCCGCACCTGCCAAATATCAATAACTTGTTGTTAATTGGCGATGCAATTGGAGAGTTAGCGCAAGGTCAATATGCTGGCTGGTGGAAACTTGGAGGGAATATACCGCTGTAAGATATGTGAAACTGCAGTAAACTCCAGCCAGGTCATCTCCTTGATTTGGAATCTTTGTCCCATAAGCTATGCAGATTTAAAACCTACCTGATTGTCAAGTTAGTAATTGGGTTTACTAACAATTTAGCCAACCAATGTGATTCATGTGCTTTTCCTTTGTAACACTGATTTGATTAACAATTTGTTCCGCATTGGGCTTGCGTACTGTCAGCCACGCACTTCTTTCATTAATAAAGGGCAATTCGCCCAATGCAGATTTTATTCTGTAAAATGTTTCAAAAATTAAAGATCAAAAGCCTAAGGTGTACTAAAACCTTTTGATACGATTCAATAGCGAACCAAATGCATTACGTATTGAATTATGTCCCTATTTAATCATTGATCCTTCAATACCCAATACAGTCTGTATATTTTCCTCAAATACGAATCCTTTTTGTTTGCCCATCACTTCCTTTTTGCACGTGTACAAACATGTACTCAAGTCAACAACTGGAATAACCCATATCTAAGTTACGCAGTAAATGTTCCCGGATGTTTCCAACCATTTGTTGTGTCTGTCACTGAACATATTTAATATACGACTATCAAGAGGATGTTTTAAGGTGTATAAATTAACATTTGACCAATAACTAAAAAGAAATCACTATAATGCGCCATCGTCAATGGTACGTCAAAAATGCCCGCAACAATAAAAAGAAAAAGAAAACACTAAGAAATTCTACACTAGATAATTACGGGACTTTTTCCCATTCATCTAAATAGAAAACCAGTCAAACAAATAATAGAATTTAATTAATATAATTAAAAAGAATGAAACAATATTTTGTAAACATAGGAAGAGGTAACAAAATTAGACACAGAAATTAAACAATTAGAAGGGAGAACAAAAAATTGTGATGAGATATATGTATGCAAATATATGTATAAATACTGAAGAAAATAAGTACAAACAAGTAATTGCCCCTCTCTGTGTAGGTATGTGGAAGCTTACCGTTCATGGTCGTGGTATCCGAGTCCCTCCTCGGCACAGGACTGCTCAGTAAGAACCTCACATCTCGGCGGTCCCGTGCCGGCACGATCTCCGATATGGAACTGTAACGACGTCCTCCCTCGCTGACCACTGTTATGCCGCTCTCATTAGGATCTGTCGCGGAGAAGAAATGACGGGCAACTGATGTAGCATACGGCTTAGAACCAAATCCTGCGAATTTTTCATTTGCCGAAAATGACGCAAGGCCACCAGGCAATTTGTCATGTAGGCCTGATTAATTCTGCTGGCTCGACCTACATTCGTAGATTTTCTCATTTTGATGGTAATAATACAACATAATCACACCTTCTCCTAAGTTAGTGTGCTTATTTAATCATGATAAGCTGTTTACTTTGCATTTTATTGAATTACTACCTAGAAGGAATATAAGATCCCTCGTTTAAATATCCAATTCTGACCCTTATTGGCAAGTGTGTATTTTTGGTGTAATGAAGGATGTCAGCATGGAGATGTATAAGTATCAGCTTTGATTATGACACGGACAGTCCGGGAAATAGCTCTTAAGCTTCTTTGTCCAGCCATTAACCCAAGGCCATAATACAGAACAATATCAATTACACGGTCTGTACAGCATGAGTAAACCGCCTATTGTACGTGCTATCTATCCGTGTTGCGCACCACTCCTTTTTTCTTTATGGAAGTGAATAAATCTTACTAATCGATCTCGTTTTGCAGCCGTATTTTGCTTGACACTTTCTCTTTGCTAAAACCAGAAACCAGAAACGGGTAATTTTTAAGGTTTGAGATGCAAGGTCCAATGTAGAATTTATATTTGTTTTCAAGCAGAAATGGCAAATATAGACACATTTCTTCCGGCCGTCACTCCATCGCTTTGACTGTACAGACTGTTTGAGAACAATAGCATTCCACCGTGCAATTTGTGTGTTGTCCCTAAGGTCATCTATGTTTTGCTGGGATAAAATTGTCAGTTTTCAAAATTCAGTTGATGTCATAAAAGTAACATTTTGTAATGTTATATCTCACAACGCAATGAAATATTTGTCGCGAAGTGGCTTTTTATTTCAAATAGATAGTAACGGGTCATCTTCACAATTTGTATTTGGAATAACATGAGGGAATTGAATTAGTCCCAGATCATTCTATTTCAGTCTGAAAGCCCTTAATTTGACAAAAGTAGCTTGAATCCTTGCCAGGGTGGTTCCGGTTGATTGATTTCAGTCACAAGCGGT
>JBCAUI010503427.1:0-13134 GCA_038406195.1 Haplosyllis anthogorgicola | reverse complement strand
AAATTCATATATCATGATCATTATTTGCTTTGCTGAAACTGATAGTAAAAATGCTTTGTAGAAAAGATTAATGCTGCCATTTTGTCCTGGAATCCAGACATAGACAGGCACTCACACAGTAATATCACGTTTTTCTTTGTCCTTCTTTATCACATAAAAACACCAATAAAACATCACTAATTGTTTTATCTGTTTGGTTCAAGTTGAATTGAGTCCAGATTTCCTAATAACAACAACCATGGAACGTACGACTTTTCAGTTAAATGTTTGGATTACATTTCCTGTCGTATTTTTAGATCAAGAATAGGAAAATAGGTCCAGATGGACCTGAACTTAACTAAGATAATATAAGGCACAATAGTGCATAGATGCAAATAAGGTGTCTTAAGATCAAATCTCAAAAATGTACTATCTGAATAAAAACCCTACAAATATTGCTGCCAAACTGGAAATATAGGTAACCTCATCATAATTTTTTTACAATAAAGAGGGTATTTAGGTACATAAGACTGCGAAGTATGAAGTCTATATCATCAACTGTATGTCCAGGAGTAAAGGTCAAAGAAAAAAAACCAAACACAGCTGCCAATTTGACAATAAAGGTCACAGCAACATAATTTTTGCTAGGCTTTGAGATAGGACATAAGTGCATATTTGTATAACATATGAAGTCTCTGTGATCATTAGTGTGCTCAGGGTAACTGTGCACAGACAACAACGATGATGACAACGACAATGACAACGCAGGACAACGACAGATGACAGACATTTCATGATTCTATAGGCTCTTTGGCAATTATGCCAAATGAGCTAAAAACTTAAATCTGAGATTAACAATTTGGTCCAGATGGACCTGAGCTCATTTGGCATTACCAAAATACTAAGACAATTTAGGTCATTTTTCACATGGATGCAAGCTCAATCTCCAATATGTGATCTACAAAAAACACAAATATGGCCCCGAAGGTATGCATACCCCCAGCCCCGCATTGATGGTTCAGCTCAACTCACAAATATATTTTTCTAAGTTTTGTTCATTTGTGAATTGTTTGCCTCTTTAATGGACTGCCCCATGATACTCCCATCCCACACGAAATCCTGCTGGAAGTTTGGGTGTGATGTGTCTGGGGGCCCGGGGGGTCTCTCCTTCCTGCCTCATCTCAACACAAGTTTACATCTTACACCACAATACGAGGTTTGTGTTTTAACAGAAGGGATTATGTTACTATGTATTGTTTACGTATCGACATAACGTAAAGAGAAGCCGTCTGTTTCCTGCGCTGCGGGTTTGTTACACAACAACGAGACCATCATGGATGGCAAAGCCTCAGCCAAATCCCAGAAAGAAGGGTGGGGCAGGAGAGGTAGGGGGTCCCATTTGAAGTTCTCAAATAGGTGAAATTCCCAAACGGGGTAGAGGTGATGTGGGGTAAGGTTCCGAAGTTTCAGCCAAAATACCTGACGGACTAGTTGGGGGTGGTTAAAGCAGAAGTTCCAAAAGGGGTGGGTGGAGGGATGGGTCTGTGATGGCGGCCGAGAAGTTAACACAACTTTCCAATCAATTCAATACGCTGAAACCAATAGGCACTCGGATAATCAAAACGGAAGCAAACAGTAGAAATCCATTTCCCGTGAGTGAAACCCTTCCTCAGAAGATAGACCGACCTTCACCCCGAAGGTGTGCATACCCCCAGCCCCGAACGGCGTTAAATCTTTGACTGCTAGAAATTCACCCACGGTTGAATCCATTCGATAGATTCGACAGATTGCTCTCACAATGTAACAGTTCGGTTGTCAGTACGTTCGGGTTACGTCTCTGTGTCGTTTACATCTCACATTCCGTTCTGTCGCAATGTTTATAACAAGTCTGTCGTTTAGTACAAACAAAGCGGTTAATAAGGGAACAATAAGCGTGTAACTATTCTCCGGACATTTCCCCCGCATTTCTCACGTATTACTCACCCGAAGCTGTGTTAACTTTACGCATAACTGTTCTATGATGTCGCCATCGGACGTAGAATTAATTGCATAATTGAGGCATTACTCCGTTTGCCATCCCGACGTTTTTCTTTTAGTGTTTACTAACAGAAAAACGTTAGGATTGTGGACCAAAGTCCTCATTGGGGCCAATGGTACCCTGTGTTTTGGACTCGGGGTAACTCTACCCATGGGTTTCAATGTCAGGGTGGATCTGTCACTGGTGTACTTACAAACTTGCACAGTATGATCCCCTAAGTCACTTTTTGAATTTTTCACCCGCTTTCGCCAATACAAACATACACGGCATATTGGTGTTAGCAGGCAGCCGGCTTACCATCTTGACTTTGTTTTCAGTGTATGTTGGGGTGGGAATAGGGGACTGCGTGCCTCTTTTTACCACCCATTTAGTTGAGTATTGGAGTTTCTAATCAGAATAAAATGACAAATTGCCTATTGGACCGTTACCTTCACTATGATGTCTAAGAACGTAACGTCATAGCGTCACAGCAAATGATGACGTCACACCTTTGGTATCGGACTTCATCAAATTCATCACTAAGTTACCTACATGTTTTCAGTCAATGAAACTTACCTACATGTTTTCAGTCAATGAAACTTGTCATATTTTTGTGCGGATATCTAAGAACGTAACGTCATAGCGTCACCGCACACTGGGACGTTACGTCTTAAGTGCGCGACTTAAAACTTCATCACTTAGCTGCCTCAGCACTGTCAGTCAATTTTTCTGCACTATTTTTGTGTATATTTGATGTAATGCCTTGAGTTTCGTACTTCGGCTGAGCGCAGGTGCGGCTGAGTCAGCTGGATCCACGGCACTTGACATGTTAGTATTGGCATGTCGTCCGTCAAAACAGCGCAGAGTAAACATCAATAATGACTTCACAACCACCGCTCTGGAGCTCAGCCAGCGGTCCGCAAGTACTGCACAGAAAACTGAATTTTTCACCATTGGCAGATCGGGGGGACAGCAAGCGAAGTGGACCCCAATCCTCATTTTCTTATTTTTTAAATTTTTCATTGCTTTTGAGCATAAAATGTAAAATTACATATCGAAAATAAAATTTGTAAACCTCCACCTAGAAATCCTGGATCACCAGTGCACACATTACAGGCATGTATCCCAGTGGCGGATCTAGAAATTTGTTCGGAGGAAGAGACCCAATGACTTGAAATACTTGCGGCCAAAGATGGCAGCCATATTAAAATTAAACATGTTTTTACAGAGCTAGTGAGCCCAACATGATCACCACGACTAACAACACAAACCAACAAGAATCTGACGCTCTTCCGACTTCGCTATCCTGGCGCACAGCAAAGTAGAATCTGTCTTGAGCGGCACCCTACTTTGTGCCGAAAAGTCAGGACAGATCTGCTCAAGACAGATTCTACTATTATACTGTACCACATTATTAACGCAGATATAATATTTGCTGTGTTCATCAGTTGTTGCACTGTTGCTGGCATGGCATCAGATAATGTAAGTGTCTCTGTGCATCATGTTGTCTGTCGGATGGCCGACACCCACAGCTCACATACCTGTAGGTAGGCAGCAGGTGGCTCGCATGACGGAATTCTCTACCGTGCTTCTCTATGTGTGTACGGGGGCGGCAGAGCAGCACCCGGCACACAGGTATTTTAGGCCTTTTTTTTAATCATTCGGATTACATTGCACTTTCAGGATTTTCAAAGCAGGGCGATCGGGAAAAAAATAAAAAATAAAAATTGAATTTGGTCCAACAAGTGCCAAACTGTTTATAAATATAAACAAAGTTTTTAATATTTCTCGATCGTCTCATGACGAAACTCATTACCATGGAGAAATCATGCCATGTGCAACATGTTTCAACCTCAAATAAGTTTTTTTTGAAATCCCATCTTCAAAGTGCGGCGGGAAAGAATTAAATAAAAAAAGCCTTACACACCACATGCACACACAACATGATTATCGTAAATGTTCTACTTCCGACGCACTCGATTGTTGAGTACATGCATGATTGTACCGGGAATCATACACACATCCAGCAAATGCAGTAATGCAAGGTACAGTAAAACCTGTCATCTACGACCACCTCTTCTGCCACAATATTTTGGTCGTTAATGACAGGTGGTCGTAGACCACAGGGTAAATATAGTACAAATTCAATCTTTGTGCTAAATTAAATCGGTCGTAACATAGAGGTGGTCGCAGAATTTGGGATCGTTGATGACAGGTTTTACTGTATGTTGAAACAAAAAAAACAGCCCCATATAACCGACTTATGTCGGCAACAGGTCTAATATGCTGACTGCCATGAGGACAGACTTACAAGGAATGCATCCAGCACAGTCGCGCAAGGTATACCGATTAAATTAGCATTACATATCTGACTTACAGTCGGCAATTAACTACATTATGTAACTAACTATATGTACTCACCAGTGTTTTCTTCTGTATGATGGAGAAGCATTGAGCCAGTTTGTACTGCAGGGGGGACAGGAGGAGTATGACAGCTCCACCAATCAGCGCGCTGTATCCTAACGTTAAGTACAGTAACACCATGGTGATGATTATCTGCAAAACAAGAAGTAACAAATACAGTAGCTACTCATATAAAGCAAGCTCCTCTTTTGAAACTTCCCCAACGCAACTTGACTTTGTCTGATCAAAAAGTATTTCAAAAATTTCTTAGGTCAGATCAGGGCCGCTCATTTGTCACAAGTAGAGTAACTTTTTTGAAAATTAAATGTTGTATTTGTTGATATTTCAACTTTTTAAGAATTCTCAGAAGTGAACGTGACACTGGTACCGTTTTCCTTCAGTTGAAATGAAAATTACTGTAATCGTGTTCGTAATTCTAGATGATCATGTCTTTATTTGGTACGTAATCTTTAAACACGAGATTTATGTGTTTTCTCAGAAAATAATTCAAGTTTACAATTCCGAAATTATCTTTACTTTTTTTATCGTTACCTTGTACTGTGAACCATATACTCTATCTTTAATTTAATTTGAAAATTCCTGTTGAGTAAAATTTGAATTAAAACAAGAATGCCTTCCAATCAAAGGCCGAACTGTCCGCTTCGCAAATAGTCATTAAAACACAAATAGTAACTAAAATGCAGATAGTTATTAAAACATGAAAAAATTACAAAAATCTAGAAATCTGACTTTCAAATGACCTTGGCCTTCAAATGACCTTGACCTATATTTTGACCTTGACCCCATTTACTTGTCTCAAACATCATAACATGTGACATTAACAGACAACACATAAAATTTTTGACACTTTTTATTGCTATGACCTTGAACTTGACCCAATGACTTTGATACTTAAACTTGACCTAGATATTATAAAGATGTACCACCGTACCAAAAATGAAGTTTCTATGTCAAGTGGTTCAAAATTTATAGCCTGGACAGACTGACAGACACACAGACACGACTGAAAATATTACCTTCCCGCATACGCGGGCGGTAAAAATACTTGTCACCAGAGGAATGGACTATTAATTTCACCATTATTGCTGCCTGAACAGACAACTAAGTAATCTATTTCACATTCAACACCAAGAAAGCAACGTCATGACGTCACAGTTCGTTTTTTTTCGTGTGACTGGATGACGTTACGTCATTGGCTACCGTAGTAAAGATAGTGTTGTAAATATTTTACTATTATTGATTTAATGATTAATAGTTGTCACAACATCTAACCAAACAACATGCAAATTTCATCCTAAAAGCATTTCCAACATGCAACACTAGTATCAAATTACAAAAAGCGACGTCATCATTATTTAAGCAAGCTTCTCTTTTCAAAATGATCACGATCTCAACTTGTTTCAACTTTAAAACGACTTCCTTTGCGGAAAACATTCTCTTAAATCAGTTTTATTTCGAAACTTTTCTATTCAAAGAAGAAAGCTTGCTATGATGGTGTTTTTCCATTCGTAATTTGAAAATCCCAAATTTAAGGGAAGTAAAATTATTACAACAAGTGTACAAATATCCAGCACATAGATCACAGGGTGTGTAGGCAGCGGACTAACTTTTAAGTGTTTTTCCTTGAATGTCGTTACGTTACGTTATTGGCATGTGGTGATAAAATCTTTATTGACGCATTTTTTTCACTTGACATCAGGACAAATAAAACACCCTCTGCACCCCTCGCCCGACGTTTAAATGAGCCTTTACCTGGAATCAGACTCCTGACGCAGTGCTTTTAGTTTGAATTTCGTGGGGTTTTTTTTTTTTAATAATTCCTTGTGTAATTAACGTTAATCCCGGAATGCTGTGGAATGCTAATTGATCTATTATTTTCGTTACAAAACCTGAAGTTTATCCGTCCCCTCAAACCCATCCCGTTCACATTGTTCCTTTTCTTAACTCGATCTTTTTTCTAAACCTACAGTTTAATTTCATGTTAATCCAATGATTGCTGTATTTTCAAAGTGTCAAAGTTGTTGTCATACCAATAAAATTGAGAAAACCTGAAGGTTACGAATGGTCAATGGAGCAACATCTTTCATAACAACAAAGTTTAGAGACCATGTCAGATTTTTACACTACACATTTCAAAGCGCAGTGGACATACAAATCTACACTATTGAATCTGGTCAAATTACACGCAACTTTCGTGTCATTTGTATCTCGGCTTTTACTTTTCATGGTCTTAACACCCCCTCACCCGACACTGTACCAACAGGATCAAAATTTCCATTTTTTTTAATTTTATTTTTTTGTGATTCATCAGATTTTTTCCAGTTTTCCAATCATCTAATATTATTCCTCCTGGCCGTGAATAATAAAACCATTGTTCCAAGAACACTCAGTAAATCTGCACAATTTGTCTTGTTTTCCGCGAGTACTTTCAGTTTGTGAGGAACAACTCGGCCAGACGTTACGTAACGCTACCCTGTTGGTGTTACGTTATAAACCATCAGACAATGCAACCTTAACGAGTGCAGTTATTCATGTTGTTCCGTTATGGATGACCGTTAAAGTTTATGATAACACATTTACGTCGCGGGGGGGGGGGGTGGGGGAGGGCAGCAAACATCTATTTTTGTGACTTTTTATCCAAAGTGCAAAAACAAGCAGCAATGTCAGATTTTTATTCTCTGCTGACTATCGCTATGAAAATAGTCTCTCAGTGAAGCTTAATCCAACAACGCATAGAAACGTTTGGCCTCAGTCAACCAGATGTAACGTCTCTGTTGTCGTGTCGCGTCACCCTTATCAGACGTTGAGCTTCGGGCTGAGGACGTCTATTTTTTTAATTGGCTCGTTACGTCTCGTTTGTGCACTGTTGGCATTCTAAACTGTAGACAAGGCCAAAACTCTTTAAAATTTGTTGTCACACCTGGTGAAATTTTAATCAATGATGGCCATGCAATTTTTGTATGGCGATTGTTTTCCGGCATATTTCATTTAGTTTAATTTTTCTCCTACTCATCTATGTTTTTTTTGTTCCGAGTAACGAAAAAATACTTTCTGTTTAATAGATTTTTAAAGAAAACACACTTTGTCTTCCTTTTGTTGCCTTTTCCTACTTGTTATGAATACGCTTTAGCCTTTCAGTTTCTAACGAAATTCCTACATTGTTTCCAACACAACGAAACTAAGATTTCTGTTTTTACTGTTTTTATCAATTTTTTGCGCTGAACGTAAATGATATCCAGTTCGGGTTAAAGCCCTGTCACATCAGGGCCTTTTCAGACCCAACTCTAAGACCTTTCCACCAGTTTGCAAATGTTTAAAATGAGAACTATAAAACACATGATAAACTTATCGTCTACAAGTTAAAGTGCGTCAGGAACTGCAACGATCTACAAACCTGTCCGCTGAATTTTATTATTCTGGGGAAATACATAAAATATTAAAGTTTAATAATTGGTCGCTAAAAGGCCAAACGATCTTACACAATGGTGTGCTCTGGAAACACGTGCCTCGGAATAGGACTTTTACAGACTCGAAATATTTAAACAGTCTTGTTTGCTTTTGTGCAAAACACAAGGTCTACATCAACTTTGTGTCAGCTATTTACTAAGCAAAACCTAAAAACATAATTAAAAGTGCAAAAATTGTGTATTTTACTGCTGATTTTGTTTTGCTTTTAACACAAATCTTATAAATCCATGGATATGTTTAATCCTATGTACAGCGCTTCTTCAAAGAAACAGAAAAAAATAAAAATAATAATAAAAACAAAATAATGAAAACATGTTCATTTTTTATAATTTCGTTTTGTCACAAAATATAACTTTACAAATCCACACTTTGGTTGTGCAGCAACAGTTTTAAACTACTGTGCGCAAAGCATTACACTAAAAGTGTAATCATAAATAAAATTTAATAATGAACAAAACGAAAATTGATACAAATTAAAACAAAATAAAACGAAATAAAAGATACCTGCAGTGGGAGAGCCCACATGTAGTGAATCATATAGAAAATCATTTTGAGATTGTATGCGTCGACGGAGAGGTGGTTGGTTATGGACCCGTGGGACAGGAGTCCGGAGCTGAGAGTCCAGACCGACAGACGGAGGGCCTTGTCGTACACCATCGCCTACAATATACGTACCAGCACAACGTGTACATGCACCAAAACACAACCAGAATAAATGCCTGTTGTTAATTGAGGGAAATAATCTTAAACAACGTTACATGTTCATCATGCCCTGAGTAAAATACTTCGGTTTTTTTCTCATCATTTAAAGACTTTATCACGACTGGAACCAGTTGTTTCTCGCAGATATTTTTAAAGTGTGGCCAGATATGAATTCTTTAAACACGCGGCCTTGTGACTGAGTGGCCGTTTAGCTCAAACTATGAGCTAAACGGCAATTTAGCAACTGGCGAAACTTTAGGATGCTAAGTTCCAATATAAAGAAGGACCACCTAACTTGTTTTTAGGGCGGGTGCGGAGTATGGATTCTTTTCACACAAGCAGAGCACAAATTGTAACATTGCTTATTGTCTTTCAAAATTTTTCCAGCACGACTGAGAATTTTCTTCGGATGGTGTAAGGAGCCAGTAGGCAAGAGTAAAGTCACTGTGGGGGCAGTCTTACAGTTTATGCAAATGCTGTGGCTCTATTGGAATGAAGTATTTTACTGCAGGAGAGTGTTACACAGGAGATCAATAAAATACCAGATAATGATCATCTATGTGCAGTGAAACATGTCTCTTACAACCACTGTGTTTGGAGACCGACCACCTCTCATTTTTAAGAGGATATTATCAAAGTAAACAACCAGCCCATGCTTACCAACATAAATAAATTCTCCGAAAGGTGGTCGTAAATTACAGGTTTCACTGTACATTCCCCATGCACAATAATCTACCTGCAAATAAACTAAATAGTAATGATTACTACCACAAGATGAACCAGACTACAGTCAGAGAGGCAAGCAACAACACAACAAAGCTAGTGTTACATTATCAGACTGTCGGATCTCTAAACCATTCTTCCCGGAGAGAATTCTAAGAACGGTTAGAAGAGTTAATCTTTAGATAGCCAGAATCTACGTCAAAGGCAAAAGAAACTTTATCTTATCGTCTCTCGCGCCTTGAGGATTTTTTCGCCGGAGGCCTGTATTTCCAAACTTTAGGTTCGGGAGATATTTTGTAAGTAAGGAATTCAGATCCAACAGCCTGATTTTGCTACATTTACAAAACACAATTGCACAGAAAAATGTTCAATCCCAGAAAACTCCGGTGGTTCATGCATGGTGTGACTTGGTTCTGGGTTGTCATGGTTACACATCAATGATTTCACTCTCGTTTCCATGGTTACCTGCACTGGAAGTGCCCAGGCGTAGTTGACTAGAAAGGTGAACATCATCATGTTGAAGCAGTCCGCGATCATGTGACTGGTCATGTGACCCAACGTCATGTTGCCCTGGCCAATCAGTGTGGTGGGGAGGCGCAATGTTTTGCTGTAGACCCACGTCTGTGATCAGGCGCGGCGAAGTGAAGCGTCAGATTTACAGCAGAGACAAAGAGACAGCAAAGCAGCGGACGTAGAAAGTTACATGTAAATAAAACAGTGGCGGACCCAGGATTCCTGGGGATCTCAATGTCAGAAGAGTTCTGGGCTGATCTCCGCAGTTATATCATTGTCCATTTAGTCGTAAAGTTACGTGCTTCGTAATATTTATCTATAACTGTATCTGGAAGCGAGGATTACCAGAAGGTGTTTGCTTCTGTTTTGGAATTTTACTTTCAGAAACGGACAAGAATTGCATCCGCCACTGTCATACATAATCAAAAGTGAACGCCATAAAAACAGTCTAAAAGCGTCCATGTTGTTACATTTCATCCCAGCAGCGACATAAAATGTCTTCTTGCAAAACTGCTATTGTATTCTTAAAAAGTCTTCGATTATGCTTGTAGGTTACGGATTAAATACAGCAGAAGAAAGGACTTTACCTGTAAGGCGGCTCTCAGACGTATCCCCTCCCTGATCACCAGATGGTAGTGCGTCTGTAGCAACGAGTTCTGCACCATGGTAACGATAAACATGAGGAGTGCCAGGATGTAGCCGTTGCGCAGGAAGTCTCCCATGGTGACGTACTGTCTCTCCTACAAACCATAGAAACAGTGCATGGTGAATCTGTGCGGGGCACGGGGGCAAAGCTAGTAATATTATACCGCAGTAATCGCCAGTTGTGGTTTACAACTTTAAGGCAGAGCCACGCCTGGGAACTCACCCAACCTTGGTGTGAGTCATTCCTTAAGCAAGACATCACCTCGTGATGATAAGGATCTGCTGTAACAACCTCATGTCATGCTGCGTCATCCCACATACAGCTGGTACCAATTTCACACCTTGATCAGGTGAGGCCGTAATATACTGCGACACTTCCCAGTGACTCTACCCTGTCCGGGAATCGTTTTAACTACTACATGACAGGACTCACTACTCTAAGGGTCTTGACCATGGACATGTCATGGTGAAGTGTTGTTTTCTGTTTCTTGTTTAGTCTCCTGTCTTAACAATCATTAATGTTTTCGAGCTGTGATTATTTTTTACATTTGAAAGAGAACTGGCCTAAAAATAGAAGATTTCAGGAAAATAAATGATTTTGTTTTTGAATTTGTTTCATCGAATTTTCAACACCTGATACTCGCGACATAAGTTTGTGACTGGTATCTATGGTAACATGGTATTTACATAGCCACGTACAGAACCATGCATCATTATTGTGTAAACACTTCCGCGTTCCTCTCTCATTATCTCTTGTAGAGACACGGCTACCAACAGAAGACATAATGCTTCTTCTCATGAAATCTTCCCATTTACCTCCGAACATTTCATTAGCTTTCTTGTTTTACTCCAGACATGAAATGTGAAGGTGTGCGTGTTCCGGGGGGAGGGGAGGGGACGGGGTGGATAAAGCTACTAATTGTTCGAACTTATCCAGTTTTCAGGTTGTTTCATTTTGAGTAAGGCAAGACCTTTTTTTATTTGTTGGATAACGTTTTATTACAGGAAATTTTTAAAAACGGCGCTAGAAGAAAATAAAAATTGACTTCACTGAATATTTTTTTCTATTTCTGATGAAAATTCACAAAATCAACAAATCACTTTCTGCATGATGTTTCACAAGGTGACGAAAAGTTACGATTTTGGTTATTCGAGGTCTGATTTAATTTTTGTCATAATTCTTGATTTCTGAGAGCGGCGGGAAACATAATCCAACAAAACAGTCTGGCCTAAATTAATCTTTGCCCCCGGATCGACACAGAATATGTAGCTTGGACGACAATTAGAGACAATACGGTACACTGAGAATGTCAGCTGCACGGGGTTTGTTTATTTGTTTATGTTTTGGCACTTCACACCTATTTGTTTACTACTCGCTATCTAGTCATCTATTTATATCACACCTACACATAGCATGGTGCACGAGTTATGACATTATAACCTAAAATACACAGATCTCTCGTTCTACTGTATTTTAATTCAGATTAATACTTAATACTAATAAGTTTTAATAAGTTTTTAATAAGTTTTTTTTTAAAGAAATAAACAGAATAAGTTTCTAATAAGTTCTTAGTAAGTTTTTTTGAAGATATTTAACAGAATATTTTACTTTTACGTCCCTATAAATATCCGGCCTCTAGGCCAGTTACCGTTAAGCTTATTCTCCTAATGTCAGTCAACTCAATCTGAGTGCTGGCTGCGTAGCGATCCTAGAAAAAGTGGTCTTCATGTGCAACGTGCGTGGGGCAAAGCAGCTACCCTATTGCTGGGTACATGTGTACAGCAGAAAGGCCGCCTATTTTACTGTTATGTACATTAAGTGTTTTATATCAAAACACTACAGAAATCGACCCATTATTTGCAAAATCATTTCTAATTAACGGCCAATTTGTATTTAAAAAGTTTGCAATTTTGTGACGGTTTTTCCTACATATGTGTTACATAAAAAGACGTGTCACTTGACCCCTCACCTGAGGTAGTATTTTCTCGGCTCCGTTCTCGGACCTCTGTTCCTCCACGTAGGTGATGATCCTCGCGATACAGAGCGGCCCGACGAACACCAGCAGGTCCCCGAACAGCTTAAACACGCCCGCAAGCACCAGAGGGCGCCAAAACGCGCCCCAGTAACACCGCCACAGGTTCGGGTCTTGGTTGCACAGGCGCGCCCGCTTCTACAAGGAGAAAATAGAAAATCGTGTACACTTTCTGAAATAAAACAGGATTTCTCAAATTCTTATTCTTTTATTGTTGTTTTGTTGTTTATTTTTGAGCCACTGATTTTCTATAACGGCTGCTCCTGAATTTTTGTATCAATTTATGAGCGTCAGAGAACAAAAGAATTCCCAGCAGACTGTCGACACATTTTTAAGAGCAGTCAGGAATGTTACAAACGAATAGAATATCATCTGGATTGGAATTGAGATTTATATTGTCAATAATAACTAAGCAATGTGTGATGTGAGGAAACTTTGAACATAAAAATATTCAATCTGGTTGTCACAACATAAAAATGGCTTTGTGATTAATTACTTTAATTGATTAATCAATCTTTTTATAAATACTAGATGGAACCCGTCGGTACCCGACGGGAATATATATTTATTTGATGCAGCAAATGATGCACAGTGAAAGCCATTGCTGCTCATCTGCCACATTCAGACAGT
>JBCAUI010503416.1:0-13134 GCA_038406195.1 Haplosyllis anthogorgicola | reverse complement strand
GGATACAAGAAAAGGTTCAAGATATCCAAAAGTTCAAGATAAAAAGTTTGACTTATCCAAATAATTTAACATTACATTAATAGGCATTTTGATGGGAAATTGAGAATGGTTAGAGTTAAGTTAAAGTTCAAGTAAAGCGTGTTCGAGATAAGCGGGAAGACCTGTACGTGTAATTCTTTATATTCATATCTATTGGAAGTGTACTCGATACAGACCAAAAGAATGTGTTGCAAATCAGTAGCAATAGCTTGAAATGCGATACATTCCTGAATACATTTACACAACAAAGCTAAACGTGACAGGATGATGTATATGGGATAATAGAACACAAAGGACGTACCAGCAATGGATCACATTACTCTCTCGAACACTAGACACAGTAGTAAAGAAATAATGCTTGGACGCCATGGATAATAAAATAGAGCAAAAGGAGGCATTTATGTGAAATGCCCTCTCTGTCAAATGTTTCAAAATAGCAGATGAAGTAAATGATCTTTGGAAACTGATTTCATCTCGAGATTATAGTCATTTATTCAGAAAGTTGCATTAGCCTGTTAGACTTTCATATTGGTTGATATTTGCATGATTTTTTTTTAATCTGAACCAAATTTCACTGTACACATATATACACAGAATTTCAATGGAGTGATTGCCCACTGAAACTGAATTCGTCACTGCTCACATGCAAGTACACATTTTGAACAGAGTGATTGTTCACTGAAATATTTTGTCAACTTTCAGTACCTGTGCATGTAAATCTTTTGAAACAGAGATTGCAAACTGTAGTGTTATTGTAAAATGGTCCCACACAAGTAAACCAACTGTCACTGTATCACTAAATCCTAAGGACAAACAATCTGACCATCAGTATAATGCAGATTACGAATTGATAAAGCTGCTAGACCGCCCATTTCTTATTTTGTGCACTGAAGCTTATAATCTTAAAGCTGCCTCCTGGGGATGGGACTGATATGAAATACCTGTCATACAACCTGCTATTGGTGTATTGATTGACATCACAAGAATCCTTAAATATAACCCTAACTTTCAGTGTACAATCGTGTACAGACGAAGGAAATTTTATCATGCAATTCAGTCATTCGATTATGGAAATGGTTCGGAAAACAAAACGGTACATTTTGTGCAAAATTTATGTAAATGCAATTAATCTATTATGTGACACACTATCTGAAAATACATGTAGAAGGAATTGTTTAAGTCAGTCTCACTAGTTTTGTCACATTACGGTGCCTGAAAATATGTTTACATCTTCGCAAAAGGTAATCGTTATCTTGCAAAGCAATCAAATAATTATGTATTCTATAATTTATAAATATCCGAGAAAGATTTACTTTTTGTGCAAATGTAACAAAGAATGTAACAAATGTTAAAGAATTTACAGAAGAAAAATACGAATTGTACATATATTTATTGTGACAAGACTAACATAACGAACTATTGCAATGTATCGTATTTTCATTTTCCTGAAATGTTTTCCACTGTCCGGGACATTTTTTTGTCGCGGAACTACTTGTACTTAAAAAGGTGCCCATGCAAAAAGCACTTCAATCCAGAAAGATCACTGATAACTATTTTGTTTATAATTTATATCTAGACGGGTAAGATGAGAGTCAATATAGTCATTTCACGCAGTTTGAACAGTGTGAACTGTATAACTGACAAATGAGAATAGGCAAATATTGTCCTTTTCCATTTCATCTGAGCTAATAGTATAAGGTCCTCAAATACCGGCTTGATCTTTGAATATATAGTGGAAATTAGTTGCCAGATCCACTAAGCATAGGAAGTTCCAACCGCAATATTATTCAAATGAAGGTTATAAATCATGTAATTGCTTTGCCAAGGTTCCGCAAGCTCTCATTCCAATTTTAGATTACTAGACGGCATTCTCTTACACTTTTCTTCTAATCCCCCAATTAATTATATATATTAGGTTGTTCGTGTTTAACACAGTTTCCCTCGATGTTACGTTTTATCCGGAATTTGACCTCAACGCAATAATGTACACACTGTTGACAAAGGAATTGACAAAGGAATAATAATTGTACGCGTGCGATAATTGTGTACTTTCTCTATGTACAAAACAGGTTTCTGTTAATTACATCTAATAAGACTGTAGGATATGTATGTAATTGGATAGCTGTCTGGGTGTCTGCTTGAACATAAAAAAGGAAATGTACCTTGCAAAATTAGATTTGCACCCACATATCATGCACTTAATGGCTTAAGCTAGAATTCTAGGAGTTGCAAGGCTTTGCTGTGCCCTGGTCTCATCTGTCTCGCTTAGCTGTTCATTCTAAGCAACATGATTCTCCAGGGTCTCTTCACAACGGTTAGAATGAAAAAAAGAAGGCCGGTAGGCTTACTGCACAGCTTGCGATTCAGTGTCATAGCTACGCAACTTTAACATTAACATTGCATGTTACTAGTTAGTAACTGGACAATAGATTTGATCTCGGAAACGGATACCCAGACACTGTTCAACATGTTGTTGCAACTGTCGTTGTTGCATGCTTTTGCTACATTTGTTGTTGTTGTTGTTGTTGTTGTTGTTGTTGTTGTTCAGCCGCAGCCTGTAAAAACCGTGCCCGTGTGTGAGGTCTTCCCTCATAATTGTCCAATTGTGATGTTGACTTCTTTCTGTGATGATGATCATTACAACGATACATTGGTACAGTTGTCTCGTCTTTCCCTCTGCTTTTACCGCCACTATTATGTGCAGGAGACAATAACGTGTGTAAAAATAGACAGAAGATGCGTTAAACGGTAACTAATATTTATTTTTAGCCAAATGTTGCCACTGAGAGATCTATTACATCTATTTGCCATTTGAGAACTAAAGAAAACAATGTGATAAATGGAAGAAATGCGAAATGTTTTCGTTCACAAGATATCTATCACAAGCGCAAAAGATGTCTATGTGCGCAGATATGTAAGAGAGAACTACCGTTTTACAAGGACAATAACTGCGGCTTCACATAGATGGGCTGACAGATATCAGACAGGCTAAAGTGCCTTCAACTTGCTGTATCTGCTATGTGTAAGTTGCCGGTCAAAGTAGAACATTGCATGCTTCCAACCTAGGTTATTATGGAAGTGTCAAGTTGAATTTGGCAATAGACATATTTCTCCATGGAAATCCCGCAAGAGCCGATCCAGTACCTCTGCGGTGCTATGGTATCCAACATATTGTATCACTATATCTAATTTGCCAATAAGCCGCAAGGTTTATCTTGATATATTTCCATGAGACATCAATTTTTAAAGGACCAGTAAAAAAATTCCCTAAGCAGTTCATTTTCTAAGGTAGGATTCCTTGTTCACGGAGGTAATTATGAATACGGTTAACGTTTAAATGGGTTCTATTATGGTACAAGTGTTTACGCTGGAAATAAAACTGTCAGAATTTAAATAACCAACATGGTTCGTTCATGATTACGGAATGTTCATGTCATCTGTAACATACAGAAGACCTTCATACAGCGAGGTTCACCAAACAAGAAATAACAGCCACTTCTGATAAGGTCGTACTTTTTTTTAATGGTTTTCTTTAAATCCCGATTTCAAAGTGCGGCGGGAAATGTAATCCAAACAATTGAATAAAAGAGCCCTAATCATGCTTGTTTAATGATTTATTTCACCTTGTATTTGCCGTTTTAGTGTAATTTATCCGTAACGGAAAGTATTTTTTGCATTGAAGAACGGCGTTGTTAGTTGCAAGCGTTTCTGTGATTTTACAGTTATTAGCAATGTCAATAAAAAAAGGCCAAATTTTCAATAAAAAAAGGCCAAATTTTCATTCAATCCAGTCATCTTTGTATGTATACATAACATATACTTGCAATGTTCAGCTTAAGCTTAAGTTGTAGCAAATTGTCGCGGAATACAGGTCAAGAAGATGATTAATACACAACTCAAGGTTAATGCGACTAATCCTAATGTCACTTATCAATCAGTGATCACTCAAATGTCTAATGAATCCTCGTGTCAGTCAGCAAACATCTGTGTCCATCTTCCTATGTGCAAAGTGTGAAAGCACAATTACTATGGCTGCTTAGCCCAATCATACGGGCCACATGCACTGTGACAAGTTACGAACTGGGGAAATGATTGAAACCAACCAGTATTCCTCATGTCAGATCATTTTCCTCATGAAATTTACCAATTCATTATAAAACATCTAATTAATTCAACATATTTTAATTTTATGCACATTTAATCTGTGATTTTCTACAATGTACAACATCCTGTTCACTATTGTTCTTCATCCATTCCTCAAGATTGACCGCCAATGACTAGTTCTAATAAAATACAACTGCTTTATGGAGAAATCTTAATTAAATTTACAACGACAGATCCCATTGTTCTTCTTGAAAATTTCTTTGTTCTGTAACAGAAAGTAATCTAATCGAAAATTTTCAAGGTTTTACAACCGAAACGAAGAAAATGAACAACATTAAATATACAGAGCACGTGAAAACCTCGAGAGTTAATTTTATATAAATCTGCTAATTAAACACTGTAATGAAATAATTCAATTTGGATTGGTTTAGTTTGCAATCAAGACTAGAACAGATCATTTCAAATGGATTACGTTTGTGTGTAAGTCTTCATTATGGTTCGGAATCAATCATTGTTCTCTGGTGAGAGTGGGAGTATTTTTAAATGAGACTTCCTCGTTTTCGGCGAGATGTAGATTTGCATCCCATTTACATATTCTATTCTCATATGAGCATTGCAAGAGTGAAATACACTTATTGTTCATATAACCAAGTGAATGTATAATTCATTCTTTAAGCTGTTCCCTTTTAGACAATATGTTGGTTTTTATCAATTCGCAACTTTCACATGATTCAATTTGTTACAAAGCGAACATGAATGAATTTGCTTAATTTCAGAGTTGAATTATTTTACTCATTTTTTTTGGTCACATGTACACGGAATAAAAGTCTCTTTTGTTGGCAGTCTGCTTCAGACAAAAACATTTTTTGCCAATAACCGACAACGCATGTTGAACGATTCCAATCTGGAGCAGAATATATCCTGCAAATAGATTGGAACTGAATCAGGTCCACCAAATACATTGTGATCTTGACATGCTCATGAATTTGAGACCAGACATAAATCGTGTCATTTCAGAGTCCCTAATGTACCGCATGTGTCCGACATACACGCAGAAAACTCCCCTCCTTGAGGAATAGTATGGAAAAAAATCAGGACATCATCGCTAATGTCATTTCTAACTCAGATATTGCGCTGCAAATTCATTTAGAATCATTATCAGTCCACCGATTGTCTGCTGAAGGTACACGTACGGTTGTTTGGCTATGGCTCAATCCGGCAGGATGATTTTGATTTTTGATTGTTGTTTTTGTTGTTGTTGTTGTTGTGTCTGTGAGTTGTGAATACTTAGCCAGATATTTTACATTTTCTTGTGCTTGGATCCTTTGGCAGGATTAGTAACATCCTATCCAAATTCTACATTTTATTGTCATAATTTAAGGTTTGCTCCACTTTGGCCTTAAAATGCCGAAGTACCTTCACGAAGGATGTATAACATCCATGTTATCAACTGTTGTAAAGCATCAGTTGGTCTAATATATGTAAGACTTCGGATGGGAATTTTCTGCTTAGCCTAAAGATGAGGACCCTGTCACGTGAACATAATTGATGGTGCACGATTATAAATAGAAGACTGGCAAAAGGTTGGTAATGGTGAGCTAGCATTTGGAAGAGACTAAAGACTCTGGAAGCTGGGTTGGTTAAAGCAGGTTTAGAGGATTGGTATGGAAAAGGGGAAGCCAGTATTGGGTGTCTGGAGACTAGCCTATATGATCTAGATTGATGGTGGATGCTTAGCCTTGTGCACTGGGCTATTTGTCAGCAACAAGCCTGCAGTCCTTCAGTACCACTCGGTCACCCTGATGACATCCCTATTCTGACACATGTCTTTTTAGCTAGCACTTATAGCAGCTGTAGCACTACTATAAATAAACTAATGTTACACATTAGAGGCATGTGGGGTGGGTACACATTTTAAATTTTAAACGCCATCTGTATGCCTGTAAGGTAATGACACATAATAGATAACCTTGAGTCAGTGTACAAATGATTGACTGTTTAAATGTGTGCTTTACTAGAATACATACACACCTGGACCTGGTAAAAAAGTATTTACAAGTAAACGAACAAATTAACTTCCATTTCAATCATTTTCCCACCTTTCTGTTATACGTGCAGCCCCATCTGTCACGCATAAGCTTCTATCTGAGGCACTAAGTCTCTCAAAGGGACCTTTCCTTACAAACTGAAGAAGAAAGGTATGTGATCCTGTCACCTCGGATTGATTCTTTACACAGTGTGAATCATGCACTTACCTACTCTTTGCATGCAATTCGCTTGCCATAATATCCGCCAAAAAAAACAATAGCACGAAAGGAAAACCTACCAAGGAAATTTTCTACCCCACTTAATTACAGGTGAAGTTATCGATAACTAATGGTTCTTAGTGTCACTTGAATATGATTCTTTTTCCTTTTAAAGTTCGTAAAATCAAGTAGTAATCCGAAAACGTCTTCAATAAGGAAAACTCATTTAAGTGAAGATTATATTTCGCCTCATCTACATTTGTCTTACTTTACTCAATAACACCAAAAAGGCAAAGCAAGCTATGTAGGGTTCTATTTTAGAGAAGCACCGTACAAGACGGAATGTTTTAGGATGCATGATGAGAAGCATTGCAACTTAATTCAGTCTTCCTGTAAATACCTATTGATCCACCATAATTATTCTTTAGACAGCTCCTCTTTCTTTTGGAACTGGAGACCCACCCTCTTCAGTCTTTATTGCAGATTGTTGATACCAATCAGTTCTTAATACACTCTCATGGGTGTAATTATTGTGCAAATTCATTACGGAATTATTTAGCCCTTTTCAGTTGGAGAGCAATATCAACATTGATACGGCTGTGATTAATTCTGATAAAATGCTTACAATTTGAACAGTAACCTTTGTTCAACTCATTCCAAGCAGGACTCCATGGAGTAATGCACTTCATGTAAATGTCATAACAAATCATATCCAGAATGTGTGAAGGGTTTTTTTAGCAGCCAATTGGAATAAACATGTAGATGATACAATTTTATGTAAAGAAATGAATTAGGCAACAAAGTAAGACTTCAGTGTTAAACCTTGCATCGATTTTAATTTTAAATAAAAATATGCCACAAACAATTTCAAGAAATGATCCAAGTTGTAGTTTCTAGAAATATATGTATCGCGTCTTTCATTCAAATTACTATTTGTTTCTCACCTTAAGGCACTGAAGCTGAAGAGTTTGCACAAGGGAGCTCCATTTGTCACATTTTTTTAAATAAAAAACCTGACAAACAAAAACATTTATTCTGTAGTTCAGCTGCTGGGTGTTCTTCTTTACAGAGACAATAAATCAGTAACTGGTTGTTTACCGGCACCTGGGGAAATCTTCCCAAAGAAACTATTCGATAATTTACATTTCTAATGTGTAGTCAATTTAGAGACTGTTTGGTTTCCAAATAGTAGAGTGGTACAGAGCTGTCCATGTTAAATTATCTGCAGACAGGCTGCTTTACAATTTGAGGAAGGAGAGTGGCATAGAATGATAGTGAACATTTTGTTATAAAACACAAACGCTAAGCATTCAACCCGCCCCTTATCCCCTTCAAGCCATAGTTTATTCATATTCGTTATCGGATCGTTGCCGGAAATTTTAATTATGTTCGTTTTCAATTGCAGTGAACTGACAAAAACGACTTTGCAATTATTATATATTTTGCCTGTTGAATATGACAACACTGTTTCTGGCGTCATATGATAACGTTGTACTTATTACGTAATTATGGTCCCATATTTCGTATGAAATGATGTCAGTTTTTTAGGCTAAAGACCAGATAGTCTTATCGAATTTCATTCGATAGACAATAAAGTGTCATTGTATGCATACATAAACATTCTGAATTTTCCGTCACCATGCGTCCGCCAACCAAATATGCGTGGAAGTGACGAAATGTCCCGCAATTTACAGTTAACGCATCCAGCGGTGGCGCTTAAAATTGACTCCAACTATTATTTCACGGACAGAGCTTTCATTGCAATTCCTTGAATTTCTGAAGTTTAAACAGCAGGATAAACTACGGTATTCAATGGTGCTGTTGAACTTTACGTTATGCCCCTCATCACAGGGAAAATGTTCCGTTCAAACAAGGAGTCCTTGACAAAATATCCCGCAGATTTTAAACGTAACACACGTGCACAATCACACACAGGCACTTCACGGTAATAATTAATAACGCGATAATAATTGCAGGGCGGAGTCTTCTCCATACTCATTGATATATACAGACTTTAAGTCAGAATTAAGCATGAATTGCAAATGACCAATAAGATTATGTATACAGCATGAGTAGCCATTATCTACGAGATGACATTATCATGTCATGAATTAGCCTACTTGTCTTCTTAACAGTAAACAAGCTATGTCTTTCACCTTGGATCCAAATTCTTATGTGCCAATAATACAACTAGTTTAACATTTAATCTATTAGGATTACCACTCATTTTAATGCTTCTTCATCTGCATAGCTTTGTATTGGAACGCATGTTTTGGGAGAAATTTGGTGCACATTCAGCGAAACTCAATTGAATTTTGATGCATCACCCGCTCAGACTTGCGAAGAGCAAGTGTCGCTTTTCTAACTTTTCAATGCTTCGTGCAGAAAATATAGAATGGAGATACACATATATCAAAGTGATTCAAATACATGACCATTACAATACATGACTATTGTGTGTTTGTATTGAAATATCACTCTAATGTGCTTAGTGTCCGAGTACCTGTGATGATGCTTAGAAATCTCCCCAGACATACGTCTCACCACACCAAGGTGTGAAATTGGTACCAGACCAATGAAAAGAAGACTTCATTGGCATTGGCCCTGGGTGAAATGTGGGAGCGTTCATCACCTAAAGATGATAGCCCGTACAAAGATTGTGTGGGTTCTCCTGACTGGGGTGAAAGTTGAAAACCGCTTTAGAAAACAGCAATTCTTAAAGCGATATAAATTTGTAACTTTTCGTCTTTTTTAACTTTATAAAATTATCATGAGCGCTTCCTATGCCTCTGGCTGTCGACAGTAGCAGTATAATATTATCCATCTGTCTTAGGACATTAATGCTAATTCACCGAAAGCGAGATGACTACGAAAGGAGCTTCATTACCATTCACAACGTGTCTGCTAATTCCTTTGAAGCTGTGAGGTGCCTTTTAGTTTCATGTTAACATTCCATACATACACAACAAATACTATGTTGTCGAATACGTTTCAATTCTCAATTATACTCTTTTTATCGTTATTGCATACTGCAAATAAACCAAAATTCTGACGCCAGTAGGTGCAAAAAAATTGCTTGCAGTTGATTAATCATTTTAGAATTGAGGCATTGAAAGAGTGGCGGAACAAAGCACGCAGTGTAGGTGGATTTGTTGTAAAGAATATCATAGCAATATTTTAAGGAAATGAAAAAAAGGCAATTGCAAAAAAATCCATGTCTTTCTTGCGTTCCAAGTAACGGTGCCTAATCGTGAAATTTCAGATCATGAAATTAGTATTAAAAGTTAAGCGCCCCGCAACAATTGAATGAGCTCAGTATGAAATTCAATTGATGCAGGAAGCTTAACTTTTAATAGTAATTTCATGATCTGGTTTTGCTGATGCTATGATGCTGAATTTGACGTTGTGCAGACCTTAAAAACCTATGTTATCTCCGACCAAACAAGTGTGAAAAATCGCTTTAAGACAATGAACGGGCACTGTCATTGAGAATCGAGAGCCTCTAAATGAACCTACTGGTCAGCTATGTCAAATTTCTTGGACGATAAAACGAGTCTTTCTTTCCCTTTTCATGCGAAATAATACGGACAGAAGGCATGGTAATGCACGAAAGTGGCAGAAAATAAAACTGTAAGCCAATTTGAACAATTTGTGTGTGCTGTCAGTCTGATGTTATGATTGCATGACAGCAGTGGGCCAATTTGCCGTTCCTATGTCTAACTTCCTCCAATACTAACATATGGATATCAGCAATTAGGCACATTTGTTGGAAACACACAATGGAATGTAGGACCCCCAACCGGCTAACGGTTAAGCCGATTAGCCGGCTAAAAGTCTGGTGACTAGCTAGCCGGCTAAGATTTTCCTTTAGCCATTGGCCATGACATTTATATTAGAGTAATATTACACAATTGCAGCTGTACCCCGAACATAAGAATCTAAAACTTATAGGGATTTTATCATTGTACTAATATTTGTTGTGACTTAAAATGATGAAAAAATTATTTTTGGCTCATATGGCACAAATATTAAAGAGTTCTATTATATCATGATGGACAGCTCCATGCCATCATAGATCTAATTGTTATCATCATTGTCTGGTGGTAAAGTATTTTGTAAGTCATAACTTATGGCTAAGCTGATTAGCTGGCTAAAAGTGCAACGGCTAAGCGGCTGAGGAAATATCCATCAGTTGGGGACCCTAATGGAATGTTCATCTGTAGAAGACAACCTGAATAATAACTATTCGCAACACTGCGTTAAAATTGCATAAATCACAAGAAATATTACATTATCAATTTAACAGTTTTGCAGAAATAGGTTCTACGAAAACTGGACACACTGAAAAGCCAAATATCACAACGGGTCTAGCAAGAGTTAAATCAAAGAACTTTTATAATGACCTGTTTCCTCCATATTTTATACGCAATTCTTTCTTGCACTTTGACGCCTACTTCACCAGTGCAGTTTAAGACAATAACTGTTATAATAAAGTTATAAACATCCAACTTGTAATAACAAAAACTACTTGAACAATCACCCCTTTGGAAGCGTCGCAACTGTTCTGTCCATTTATATTGTCTGCTGTAAAATATTAACCTTTTTATCCTTTCTTGTATTTGTAGGTAAGTGGAAAAAGCTCCTAGATTACCTTCCACAAGGTAATTCTGTATGTTTTATTTGAGTTAAGGTTTAGTCGCGTAAAGATCTGCTGCGTTATATTCATTATCAATGTGGTAATTCCGAAAGTGGATGCTTTCTGTGGAGTACGTTTTTCAAGTCTTTTAAATATGTACGTTTTACTTATTTATACAGTAATTAGCCCAAAACAATGAAAATGTAATGGTACAGATGTGCTTCTGAGTAGGTATAACAAATAAGTAAAGCTTTTGATCTTATTCTGGTGTCACATTCGTTAAAGCTCTAGCTACCTTACCGTGTTGCCTCAAGAGTAATACCCTTATGGTATCTGCGCCGGTTCCAAAGTATTCTTGCTGTTTACCTGCTGCATTGTTTTCGTGGTGTTCTATAATTAGGAAGCTACTCTATTTCAGATAATGTTCGTATAATAAAATGGATGATTGACATTATAAATATATGCTAGGAAGCAAGTACCATACGTACATTGTCTTGCATTCCTGTATGTTTTGTAAGAAAATATTGCACGTGGTAAATACTGGCTGACAACAACACAGACCCGAAGTGAACTTTATTGTTCGCAGCAAAATGACATTAAGTAGTACATTAACTTGCTGCAGCATCGTGGGACGTGACTGGAAAGCCTTCACTTAATTATTTAAATGAGACGAGGAATCCTGTAATACTCTGAAGACGTGCATTTTAGACTAATTTAGCATCATTGTCTTCATTCTTCACTTATGCAGGCGCATAAAAACCACAATGCGTCCTTGCTAGCTTTTCATTTCAAAGCACCCAAAATTTAGATGCTTGTGTGGATTGCTTCCATATTGTACTTTTCCTTCTGAAATTACATACACGACCGCAAATGATGCTTAAATTAAGATATTCATCGTTTCCTAACGCGAGTTTCACCTCCACATTTGAGTCTGTTCACAAAGAGAGGGGCGTTTCAATTTTACGCGACAAACAAGAAACGGGGATAAATTAACTATACTCTTCTGCACTCTGGTCCCATTTGTCTTGCTGTAGCATCTTCCAAAGGCAACATGGCTCCCAAGGGACCCATTTACTGCTTTAATAAGAAATGAGAAAGTTAGCTGATCCTGCCATTTTGCATTAAGTCCTCATTTTTTTAGTGAACACAGTAGTTCATTAGCAACATGCAAATTCCTACATGCAAGTCCCACGGTTCTTGGAATTTTGAATGTTTTATTCATTTTGTTTTCCCAACTACATAATTTGCCAATTAATACTTTCAAAACATCTGACACTATTGTATTCAGCCTGGCGCCCGCCAATTGGCTACTGGTTTGCTCGTCTTTGCATACATGAAGCGATTTAAACTTTGTTATGACTTTGACCTTAATGGGACCTTGACCACAATTTTTAGGATAATCAGTTGATTCTAAGCAACTATTCACATAATCGTAAATATTTACTTGTTGACCTGGGCCCTTGGTTGTCTGCTTTCTTGAGGGCAGATTAAACCTTCAAGTATTTTCTTCGAGACATAGATGTAATGACCATATTTATTTCTAAAAGGTTCAGTTAAAACGGAACACTAACAACGTTGATTGACATTTTTCCTGCCAGTAAGACAACACTTTCCTGGGTCAGACAAATTTTCTACGATGAAAATAGAAAACATTGAAAATTCAATTTGGTCCTTTTTGTAAATTTATATTGATCTCTCCAGAATAACTCTCCCAAAAAAAGTTCTTGTTAAATTAAAGGCATAGCATATTAAATTATTCCCTTGCAGACTATGGTGTACATTCTGGAACATATTGCTCCAAGTTCTAAACATTTCAGGTATTACCCCTAAAAATGTAAGGGACTTTTTTTACATTCGCAGTATCAAAGATACTATTAAAGGGCAGTATCATGTCTTTTAATACCAAAAAAAATAATGGCATATTTCCGAGTGATAAAAGCCCATGTACTCTTGTACGTTTAGCACCACACCATGCCTAGCTTTAAATAGAAACCGGTAGGAACTGATAGACCATGTCAGGTTAACATTAAGAAGTAGTGATCGTAACTGTCAGTTTTCACAGTTAACTAGTTAGTTGCAACTTTCACAGTTAACTAACTAGTTACAACA
>JBCAUI010503405.1:0-13136 GCA_038406195.1 Haplosyllis anthogorgicola | reverse complement strand
TTCACTTACACTGTTCTGGCTGACCATTGGAGAGAAATAAACTAAAAGCAGTGCAATGTTTTAAACAACTTTATTCAAAGCATGCTGCACAATTTCATGTTTGCAAGTCAATATTACAAAATATTCCATGCTTCATTGAGGTGTTACTTAGAAAGTGTCTGACACACACACAGCGAGCATGCAGAAGGAGAGACGTCAGCCGCTGCGACCAGGGAAGTAGCCTATTTGGAAAACGTGCAAGTGCCGCAACAGACATCACCCCCTCTCCAAGAAAAATACATTTTGACATCTTCAAAATCTAAACACCTGTGATTCAAGGTACAAAAGTCAGCGTTCACAAAACAGCATGCTTTTGGAAGTGATTGTCTAATACAAACCAGGGTGGTGGTGGGTTTGGGGAAGTCAGAATTTCAGAAACCCCCCCACCCCCAAAACCAATTATTGTAATTTGAATCAAATGTTACCTGTTGGAGTGTTAAAAACAGGCCTTGTATATTCATCCCATTCAGCAACAGCGGAATTGTTTAAACGTCTTCTGTTGGGTTGTCTTTGCTGGTTGTTAGATGGGGTACAACTGTGCTGTTGCTCAGGTAGACAGTTATGATCACCACTTGCGTTTGGAGTGGAATCTGTGATGACCCTTCTGGTCCTTTTCTGGAATTACAATAATTGTATCAGAAATATTTTACACATTATTAATCTGTCTTAGGAAATTAAAATGTTTACAACTGGATTATTTGTTACTGTTGACAATGTATTTATTAAAAGTTTCAATAAAATTAATATTGTTACACAAAAATTACCTGTTTCTTTTTGGGTTTTTCCATTGTGAATTCCAAAATGGGCTTGTACAATTCATCTTCCACGGCTCTGGCATTTAGACATTCAATGAAATTATCTTCCCAAGCCAAGTCATGAGCTGCAATAGTAAACAATTGTTTAGCCTTTTTTGATTTGGCACATGAAGAGAAAAGACCTACAAATACCTAAAGGAAATATCATTTTTCCTGAGTTCAACATAATGATGAGTTATGGTTACCTAATATTTCGAAGATGTAACTGAGAAACTTTGCTTTCTCATCAGTTGTCATATTTTTATTTCTTGGCATAAAGGACATGACTTTTTCCATAATATCTCCTCTGGCCTCCAATATATCCGCCATCACAATAGCTGCAAAAGCAGGAAGCTAGTAAAAAATATTTGGTGGGCTGTACAATAATAATTTGAAATTATACAGTAGAACCTGCTTTGAATGACAACTGCTCTGATTGACGGCCTGCCTTATACTACATTTTATTTCTTTTTCCATTCATGTTTATTATACAGTATAATCTGTTTTGAACGGCACTGTGAAATCCCGATTGAAATGTGCCGTAAAAGGCAGAGTGCCGCCCAAAACAGAGTTATGGCGGATTCTACATGGCTTTACCCAAAAATGATTAAAAATTATATAAATCAGTCATTACCATTGAAGCAGACATGTATGATTTATAATTCATTCATAACTTGCTGTGCTCCAAAGTGTGTGACTTTACTATTGGAGCAAACATCAATGGGTGTCAATTGACAGCTAGCTTATTGTGCTCCAAGCTCATGTAGTCATCACATTTGAGCAAACAGACATGAATTTCCATTCACTTCTATCTTGGCATGCTCCAACTTTGTTACAAATGGGCCATCAATATGGGAACATGAGTAAACACTAATTCTACATTGGAGCACAGTAAGCTAGATGTCAATGGGAACCCATACATGTCTGCTCCAATGACAAAATAGAAAAAATACTCATTCTACCTTGGAGCGCAATAAGCTAGAAGTCAATGGGAATCAATACATGTCTGCTCCAATGGCAAAATATATAATAAAGAATGTTCCACCTGCCGTAAAAATATTCATTATTGGTGCCATATGCCATGTTAGACAGAGGTGCCATAAAATAAACATAAATACTAATAGGAATTGTCAAAAAAGTGCCATAAAAGGCAGAATGCCACCCAAAACAGATGCCATTCAAAACAGATTATACTGTACTTACAAGTATTAAAATTTCACTCAGACTGTTTCCACAGAAAGAATCTCACACAAGGGAATGGTTTGGGAGATTTCAAGGAATCGGTACACCAATTTGCAAATTTCGACTGAGATCAAAAATCTAGATGTTACGGTACCTCACTTATCCATAGGAATACAAACATTCAAATGATTTCTTCGGACTCGCGCGTCAAAACTTGACTGATTTATCTATAAAATGTATAATTTTACAAACATGTATAGAGGACAAAAACAAGTTGTCCACACGTGAGGTTTAGTTTTCGCACCATCATGATTTGACATCATTAACTCGGTGGAAATCATCATTAAATCCTGCACAATCAGCGTTGCTGCACTGCCTCTATCATTGATATTAATGATGATTATGGGTCCTGATGAAAAGATGGGAGTGTGTTATGTACTCTATGCACATGTATTAATTGTCATGATCCCTTTGATCTCGATATCATTACAACATTGTTACCTGTCTTTACTCTTTACCTGAGCAAACATATGGCAAATGTACATGATAAATATTGACAAAGATTTCTCTTTTACACTTAAACTTAAGCCTTATTCTTTGGTATTTATTCACTGAGCATTTTGCCTCAGGTGTTGAGTCAATTAGAAACATTTCTTATTCAGCCTAATTTCTGATTTTCCTTCCCGTTGGCTTGCTCCTTTCAAATATGTTGCAACTGTTTCCATTCGAGCAGTTTGGTTACTCTGCACATGAATGACTGTTTGAAGTTAGTTAAATGGAAGAATTACGCATATTATACAAGGAAGATTGTTAAATTTTCACAGGTTTAAGTTTTAGGCTTTTGAGGGATGCTCACATGCAGTGAAGGAACTTACAAGACGAGGTTCACTAGGTGTAAGAACTCAACATGTAACGTCTTGAGGCTAGCATTTTGTAATTTCCCCTCGAGTCATTGCATCCCCTCCCCTTAATCAAACAGTAATGCCATATTAGACTTACCTTTTACTTTAGCAGTGCAATTGTTGCTTCATTTCATCTGCCGTAGTTAGGTGGAACTCCTCCCTAGCACAGGATTAAGACATCAAAGTCTAAATTCAGGTTAAAGTGCTACACTAACGATATAATTCCAGAATGAAAGTAAAATGTCTCCAACATTTCCCGCTGCTATATCCTTCAAGGCATTTATTCAACAAATTGAAGCCAACCTCTCTCACAGTATTTGATTAGAATTAAAGTGAATGGCACTTGAAAAGTTCACCCTAAGCTTACTTCACACATTTCTGTTTGCCGAGCAAAATGGAAGAATATTTACTTCCTTTGGACAAGAAAAGGTCACTACGGAAGCAATTTCAATAAAGAGAGAGATTCAAATAAACTAATCTACTTTCAGAAACCTTCAATGCATTGAAATTGAAAAAACCTACAGATGTTTACTCCATAATACATTCAGTACAAACCATGTAACTTCCATATTTGCAGTTCCATTAATGAATGTATTTCATTGGTTTCAAAGTGAATGAAATCTAAACTGCTCCAGTGACCCGTTGCTAACGCAGACTTGTAATATTTCTAAATCCCCAAACAACTGAGGGATTAACTGTAGGAAGTCTATCATTTATTAATTATCAATGCCTTAATTAATATCAATTTGATTGAACAAAGACAATGACTTGGTAACACGAGGAATATTACATGCATCACATTATTAACTAGTATCAACTGACATCATGTTCATGATGGGAACAAATTTCCAATTCAGGCAAGAAATAATACGATGCTAATAATAAAACAGTTTAAATGTCCATCCACACTAACAGGTAAAATGTTTTTGTTCGTAAATTCGATAATCGACTTACGGATTAGTAGAGCCCAATTTAGATTTAATTTCCCAGTACTTTCCTGATGAGAAGAAAAGCCTATTTTATAAATAAACACCTGGTCATTATTTTACCAAAGTCTTACAATTGACTTAATAATAGATCATCAATGAAAATTAAGGTCACATAAACTTGCCTTCAATGTAATAAGAAACATATTATCAATTTGTTTCCAGAGAATCAAAGGAAATAAACTTCAAGTCCCAGAAATGATTCATTTTGCACCATTGACCTTCGGTCATGACCACTTTACGTTTCTATTTAAATTTCAGTCAAATTTTTATTTAAGGAAAAACAAAATTTGACATGTCCATTTTTGCTAATCGATAAATCAATGTGACCCACAGAAATTCAAAGATTTTCAAACATTTATGACAGTTTTACATAAAGGCAACGTAAAATTTAAACAATGTTGTCATCAGCGCGCAAACATACATTGCGATTTATCCAAATAAAGTGTGATGGTTTGACATAAAAGTCTGAGAGGCATTTAACACAATTTCAATGTGGTGGCTTCTCGACAAGTAGCAGTGATACGAATAACCAGTAGGGTATTTGACTGGACTGTGTAATTCTCGTGAACATAGTGGGCAAAATTGCCTCATTGGCATTAATCACGATGTGAGCTGTTGCATATCTTTTTTTGTTTTTAATTAAACCTGTTTTATAAAATCAAGCTTGTCGCATTAAGAATCCGGGATGTTTGTTTCCATTTTTTCACTCACAAATTTTTCGCTTCACCTGCAATTAAATTCAACTAGTCATACATTACAGTATGTATAGTTTTCACATGAAAGATTTACAGATCATCCTCAGCTTTGAAATCATTTGAAAATGTATCGACGAGTTTTCAAGACAATGACAAGAATTATATTTTCAAGATTCTCAGTATAACAAGACTAGTGCTTTGATGACTGGACTCTGCCAATCTTTTAAATTTATCACTTGACACTCTTCTCAACGAAATATAAATGCATGTAAGCAATTTAATAGATCGTTGACGAGCGATAAATTTCAAGCTCTAGCCAGGCTTCTTTTAGAGATAGACTAAGTTCATTGGTTCGAGTCAGCCAGGTTGCTCAGATAAAACTACAAATGTAGTCTATGCACATTATATATAATTCATACTGTCTGATCACATTAATGATATCCTCTCCAAATAATTTTGAATGTACAAATGCAAACCTAAATGACAAGAAAGGATGATTTTTTTTATAATAATTCGACAATATACCCTTCTTTTGGATGCCTTCTCTTATTGATATCATTTTCCCAACTGGTATTGGCATAATCCTAGTCTGTAAGACTGTAACTTGGAGGGTTTGTGTAATCAATCTGAGAGGAACAAATGTTTGTTTCTGGACCTCAAATTTGTATGCCCAGGTGTAACAAATTCGTTTCAAGGAACCAACGTGAAAGACAGAAGTTTTCTTTTCGTTTAAACTAGAGGGTAGAATTCAAATGTTTTGGCAGGAAGGTCGAGACCCCTCTTATTTGAAGTTCTCGACATCTTTGTTCTGGCTTCAAAGAGCTTCTGTTTCCTACTTCCAGACTGGTTAAGTTAGATGCATTTTCCAGACAAGCTGAGCGGATGTTATCTTTGAGTAACACTTCATTCTATTTTTTTTAAGCCTTGTACGTAACAGTCTTGGTTTGGGTGGTTTGACCTTGGAAAAATGTCACTTGACCTTGACCTCAGATCCTAAATAGTTGTTTTCTGCATCTGCTACAGATAAAACAATGATCTGATTCAGCTCAAATCTCTTTTCTCCAGCAGTGCTCTTTCTTTGAATACCTTCAATGTTATATTGTAAATATTATCCATAGTTATCAAATTATAATTTGTATTTTTAGGACCAATTCTAAAAGAGAACATCATTTAAAGGAACTACAGAAATCATTGATGCACAGGATGAGGTGATAAATACTGAATTGCCAGACAAGCTGAAGAAATGAGCGCAAATGTCTGTACACACAACTGAAATATTACCAAAAAAGCTGTCTCATTGAGTAGATGCTTTAAGTCTGTGCAGTAAAACAGACATCCTTTCTAGTTATGTAGGGATACAAAGAGTACTGGATAGAGCAAGATAATATCAAGCAAGATAATTTGACAAATGTGCAAAACAATGCGATGTTAATGATTTCGATCAGTACCAAAAATTTGTTACGCCAATGATACTCCAAAAAGTAGTCCTTGTTGAAAAGTATAATATCCACTAACTTGTGTATAATTTTACAGACTGTGAACATAGTCTGAAGTTAACTGTGAATAGATGTCAGTTTTAATGAAAGCCAAAAACATGAGCATTTGAGCGAAGTTTCCTTTCCCATAGCAGATCGAGATCGCCGCCACTGTTAGGGTACCTTGAACGCCTTAAATATTATGTAACAACCGATAAGTTCAGATAAGTGTTCCTTTAGAACTCTCGTGATGTAAGGTACTGAGTACTAATGATACCCACCAGTTACAAGTGATCAGTACCCTATCAACAGAAATGTATATTTGAAGAGATGTATGCGATCCTTACATTCTGAACCTGGAAAAGCTGAACTAATATTTATGCACTTGTAGTGAGAGAGTATCAATGAGTATTGTTAATAAATGTTAGTGAAATGTTAGCCTAGGTAACTAATCAAGTTTGACACACACAACAGGCATTACATCTTCAACATTTTGACGGCAAGAGGCCAAAAATTGCCCAGAGAACTCTGAACTATTTTGAGAAAACGTTGTCAAAACAATTCATCCCAAATATGAAGAATCTATGCGGGCCAAATATTTGTAGAAAGAAACTCAAATGAAAAATCATCGATGAAATTATTTCCTGAATGTCTAGAAGTCAATAGGATACAAGACAAACGTATATTAATGACTATATCGTAAAGGTGATACAATCCGAGATCATCCGAATGCAGAATATATTTAATGATGTGTAAGCGATAAAAAGAAAACTGCACTTTTGTATTCGAATAGATTGTAGTTCATTAAAGCAAGCAAGCTGTAATAAATACATTGGATCATTGTGGATTAAAAAACCATTAGAATTAATGTCAAATGATCCAGTTACACAAATATTTTTATGTAATAATTGCAGCCACGTGTGTGTAATAATTTTAGTTACTATTGCAATAATTTGTAGTTTTGGCCTTCAATATGCAAATGTTTTAACATTTTAGCATTTTCTCAATTACTCCCTTGTAGCCAATTCATCAACACTCAGACATACAGCAAAACCCAATCAACTAAATGACGTTATAAATTATGCATTGCGTTTTGCAAATACGAGCAAACACATGCACAAGCTTGATGTTCATCCTTTGAGTCCAAGTTATGGATCTTTGTTAATCCCTCTCAACAATACAAACAAAAGCAGTGGGATGTTCTACAAAGACAAAAGAGCCATTCAACTGCACTCATCATCTCTCTCGATGGTCTTGTAGTAAACATCATTTAGCTTTTCGTGTGAAGAGAGAATATTTATTTATTATAAATAATTTAGCAAACAAGCGGAGTGAATCCACAATTGTCTATTGATATTCTAATAATCACCACCGAATGACTTACAATGAAAGCGAAAATCATTGCATCAACACCTAAATCTGATTTGTGTGAGACAACTGATCATCTTTATAAATTTAAATGATAACGTTTAATTTCCGCTTTCATCAGATAGTTTATTACGAACTCCACTCTAACCTGTGAGATTAATAACACTCCATTGAGTTTGGAACTAAACTTAAGTAAATATTTCAAATAGTTCTAATCTGTTATGTTGTTAATATCGACAGTTCGGTTATCAATGCTGCACACCTCAAGTTTCCAGCCATGAATTGACCTGAGAGCTCTCCCAACCTTGGTGCAAATCCTTCAAGAGAGCGTGCACCTCTTTGTGATGAGATCAGATGGCAGCCCTACATCTCATGTAATACCAGAGCACCGTCCTGTCCTCTCAAATATTAGCGGTACCAAGCTGTAATTTATTGAGATATATATGTCTTCTACCCTATCCAAAAAATAAATCTGGGGTCGCATGAGTAGCAGTTCTGCACCATGGGCTTGCTCTTGCTTCTTTGAATAGTCCTCGTTACAAAATATTTGTGGAGCTATTCGGCAAGTCCATTTGATTTACCAAATGTTGTAATATTCATGTACAGAAATCGAACACATATACAAATGCTTGGTATTTAATTTGTAAGGAAGTGTTCATGCTACAAATGAGAAATATTGCCGTTGAAGACGAACTCGATTTTCAGGTTTTTATTCGTACAGCGAAATACTAGAAGAAGAAAAAACGAACACAGTGTCGAAAAGTACACCTCTGTGTAATCTCCGTTATGCTTAAGTACTTTACAATTCACAAACAATAATCACTGGATGTACCTCTTACCTTTACCATAATAGATAGCATGCCTAAACCTTGCCTTTCTCCTCTTAAATTTGTCTACCCATATCTTGATGATATCCTGATAAATGCATTACCTATTCATTTTCTATGACACAGACGAAAGATTATTTGACCCTTCAAATAAACCCCGGAAATTCTACTAAGGCACATGGGGTAATTCAGCAGGAAAAAAGGCTAGAAAATTATTTTAGTGATATAAAGTATGGTGATAAAATTTACAGGACCCATCAAAAAAGCCCAGTCGAATATGTCAAGCACATTCTTACCCTAATGCAACTGGGGTATAGATTTCACCTCAAATTAATATTTCTTTATTTCCGCTGTCTGTTATCACACTATAATTATGTAGCCGCTCTATGACTTCTGTTCAGTACTGAAAAGAAAACATCTGAACATACAAAAAATAACATTTGCAAAAGTTTTTATCTGTCTGACAATGAGCTGTTGATGCGAATGTAATGGTACTTGAAAACTTAAACCATACATCTGACATTTCAGAAATAAAACCCATGCGTAATTTTTCCCATTTGGCGCAATCGTAATGAACATCTCCGAGACCCTTGCTGTAGCATTATTTTTCTGAAGAACGTTGTGACTCATATATACTTTGAACTTAGGATACCTAAACGGCAAAGCTTCTGGCTGAAATCCAGTTTGCTATATATTTAAAATTGTCTTTGTTAACTTGCAAATTCCTGTGCTGAACGCTTAACAAGGAAAAAGGTATACAGTTCGCACAAATTTGAGCAAATGTGCAGGTAATCAACCTACATGATTCATATAGTATGTGAATACATCCACCTGGTCAGAACAGGTGATAGAGATCAACACAGAAAATAAAAACCTAAACTATCCACAAAGTTATTCAAGTAGATTCCGGATCCCTGATGATCCAGTACGAATGTTGTGTCTGAAACATCCGTAATTGCACGACACTAGAGGTTCGATCAGCAGGAAATATCCATCTTGATTTGCTTGTTTCAAAAGAATTCGATATTGGTAACATTTCAGGTCTTGTGTTGTGACTCGAACTTAAATAGATCTGTAATACTCCGTTGAAAACAGAAGTCTCAGATGATATTATGCCATTGTTCCATTAATCTTCACTACAAAGCAACTATACAAGTCATACTAACATTATTTCCATTTACAGACATTCATTCCTCCTTTAATTAAGTTATCCATTCAACACAGAAATTGCAAATTGTACAAACTGTTCCTTGCAAGCGACGCGGCGAAATACATATACACAATGTCCAACAAAATTGTAAATAGTTCTGCTGTTGCGAATTCTTTTTGGCCAAAAGCCTCTTTCACACAGTTGTTTTTCAAACTTTCACAAAGTACACTCATGTCGCTGTTGACATAATTTCCTTTTACTTTTTGAACCTTGTAAACTGCTTAAAATCCTTAAAAAGTATAATTGTGAGGTCGGTGCGAGTGAACTGTCTATAATGATGATTTTTAAGATCAGAACTTTGATCTACTCAAAACGTCGCTTCACATAACGCGCCCCTCTGTTCACTCAATTTGTGCGAGAAATTAGAAAATTTGACAAAATTGCCGTTGCCCTTGCAAGTAAGTCCAACAAATAAGAACAAGCTTGTTGAACGTTAACCTCAAATGGAATTTTACAGAATGTTAAAGGTGATGCTCCTAAACTGGTTAAATTGTGCAAAATGTCGAAAAAATATAAGTGCTATTTTCATTCTTATTTATTATAAGGTTGGTGAAATGATGTGAAAAGGTTGTTTGTACATTTGAAAATATATAAATTATGTCAGTGTCAATGAAAACCATTTATGGATTGCTTTGTGCAAAAATGGTGCATTACAAGTTGGCCTGTTTAAGTCGGGTTACTTTTAAAGGTGAAATTACACATGTGAAGTTTGAAAAATCAACATTCCCTTAAAAGCCCCTGGCTATTAACGAACTTATGTGAAGAATGAAAAAAACAAGAAGACAAATAGTACTTACAAACGTGTACTTGGTTCTGCTCCTCTTGATCTCACTAAGTGTAAAATGTTCTTGTACTTAAAATTCTCGGATATATTTTGTCAGAAGTTTTATACGTGCGAACCATTAGACCTGACGCCCAAATGTGCTGCATTCAAGTATTGTTTTCTGTGTAAAAAAAAGTAAGTACGAATTGTATCTATTACCTAAAATACTCTTGTTTGACAATTTAAAAGGGAGTATCCAGTACTAGGTTGTACAAATGTTTGGCTGGAGTCTAAGTTTACCCAAGAAGGCAATGGGAAGGGGTTGCATAAAGCTTTTTGATAGCAGAACGTGCTTGCATAAAAGATGTAAAACGACTGCATAGAGTACGTGTAACAAAATCAGTTTACATAAGGTTTTTCAGCTCAAGTCCTGTCAATCCCATATTAAGGATTTAACACACAAAAGTACTTGAAACGTACTGATGTATCCAAAAGCCAATTGCTCGAAGGAAAATTGAATTTCTTTCATTGGAGCCTTCACTTCACCCCAAATTTGGGAGACGTAACATTTTCAAACAAGTTCGTTTAAAGCCGTCTTTTCAATTTGTGCTCATCTAATGTAAACGTGACAATTCAACTTAGGGGTCTGAAAGGCACCTGTGCAAATTAACCCCGCAACTTGTGTTTTCTTCGTGACAAATTTATTCCTTATTTTACATTCACTGATTCCTCTATTTGGAAACATTCTGGGATTGTACTATTACTCTAGTTGAATATTATTCGTCTTAAACAACTACTTAACTTTGCTTCGCTGATGTGCAAAATCTACACTCTTGCATTTTATATTAAATTTGTCCTCAATGCTTGGCCCTAAAGGATACAGAACCCAATTGAACCCTTTGTTGCTCCAAAACTCAATATATTAAAAATACATCTAATCATCTCAATATATGGTTGTGTACCCGAGAGCGAGAAGGAATGAAAGGTTTATTGATAACTGAAATTGAACATGTATAGTTTACTTTTTCATGTGAGCGAAAGAGAAAAGTAAGTTGACGCGCAATCAATAAAATTAATTTATCAAATAGTCCATACTGAAACACTGTTGAAATCCAGTTATCTTATTTCTTTAGTAGCAAAACCATTCTAAGAGGAGTACATAAAATTTTGCTCAGAACAGTACCTCATGTGCCGCGCTATTAAATCTATTAATTCAAAATAGTGAACAATGCACCTTTATTTTGTCATGAAAATGTCGCTTCTCCAGGGTTAATTTTTGTTAGCTGCAATCAGTTGAGCATTATAACAGTCATTGTCAATGTATGACACTTGACAAACGTTTGACACTAATTTTCGTCTGCAAATTCAACTCAGGATGACATTTCCTCTGAATCACAGCAATTTCTATCTATGGAAAATGTCTTTATTTTGTATTCAATGTGTCCCACAGGCACTTAAAGCCAACACATTATCATCCGATTTTATGAAGGGGCACCCAACATCATGTAAATTATTGAAAAAAGTCTTCACAAGCTTGCGTTTTAAAGCTTAAGTCACGTAAGGCAAACTCTTACACTTCGGCTTACAAACTAGTGCTTTTAGCCAAATGCATGCATTGTAGAACATTGCAATTCAAACAAAATGTATTTTATTTCAATGGACTGCACCTGTTTTTGTCGTGGTTTTTTTTTCTTAATCTTTGACTAGCTGTTTTACTCGTGCAAATCTTTAAATACACTTTCAAAGTGTTATTCTATTTTGCTGCACTTCAAATTTCTGGAATATGTTTCTTTTTCAAGTGGCACACGTAGTTTTACAATAGTTCCAATATGTGCTCTAATACCACGTAAGTTCTCTTACTCCGAATTCGTAATGCCAATTATTGACTTTTGGTCTTATCCTTCTGCACGCTAAATAACAATCAAAATTCATTTTAAACTGGTAGGAACTTTTGTCCTTGGGAAATGAAGTCCATATCAAAATGTTTTGCCTTCCATTCTGACCACCTGTGAAGTTCCGTCTTTGGTTGTGAAGTTGGAGATTAATTTCGAGGAAAGATTAACATCATTATTCACTGTTATTCTAAGTCAAGAGGATTAAGGTTTTGAGAAAAAGGAAGCCCTTACATATTGAAACAGAACATGAATAACAAAAGCTGCAAGGCTTGGAATGAAAACATATAAATTACAATTTGAACAAGCCATAGAGAAAGCAATTTCCTTGAAACTTCAAAGACTTTTCTAAACTCGGGTGACGGTTAGATCTGATCAGTGTGAAACACGGAAAACAACATCTCAAATGAAATCGTCAATACACCATCATATTTCAAACATTAAAATACATAATTCCATGCTGCACAATCGTATGCAGTGTAACATTAGAAATACATTACAACGGATACACTATCTGTGTATGCAATATAATGTGTGTCTCTTTTGTTATCATTATGTAGTTTCAGAATAAAACGATTATTATCTGTATATGCCCCTATTAACTAATAAAAATTCCTCACATGAAAATTACAATTTAGGAGAACGATCAAACGTTGTATTTAAAGGCTGCATAAATCAAGTGTATATGCAGGGGGCATAATCAAATGTGCGGGAAAGTGTTTATATGTGGTGCAGATCGTTAAAATGGCAGCACCACATGGATATTTAAATGCAGTAGATCGTAGTTAAGTATGGCAGCATCAATAATATGTGACAGTTTCTGGCTCATTCTCCAGATAAAATTATTATGTATTATTTTGAAAAGTTTTCATGGAAATACACTGAGTCATTGGTTTTCATTAAGTGGAATGGTAACTTGATGTAATGTATTTTGAAAGAGACAGCTTAGTGTGAGTAATCTGCTCATTTCATCTTTATGAAATGCTGCCCATATACACTT
>JBCAUI010503394.1:0-13137 GCA_038406195.1 Haplosyllis anthogorgicola | reverse complement strand
AATCAGAGTCTGAGTGCATTACTTACGAACTCGATGAGTTGATAGCAGTGTGGGATTTGAAACTTAAAGTAGAGACAGTAAACAGACTGACTATTTTAGAGATATTTAGACATTAGTAAAGTTTCAAGATTGCACCACTACAATGCAACAGTACGACGTCACCACATATTATGATGTCATTTCTGCCGGCCACTAGTTGGCGCCATGGCGCGAGATTATACTAACACAACGACATCGCTAATTATTTATTAAATCATTACAATTGCAAGGGGTCTCGAAAGTACAGGCTCATTTTAAATGAAGGGTTTATTTTTGCTTGAGAAATGCTTGGTCATAAATGACAGGTGGTCTCAAAGCACAGCGGTCGTAAACACCGATTTCAGTCACTTATTCGTCATAACGTATTTGTAGTGGTTCGAGAGATGATTGCATATTGTACAATTAGGATGAAATAAAAACTTTCCGGTGTTGGTGTCAAATTTTACAGAAATAATACAAATTCAACACTTAGCGGCCTGTTCAGACAGCAAAAAATAGTCACAGATAAAGGTTCCCATACTTGGAAGTAATTTTGCTTAATTGTGCGTGCGTGGTGTGTCGGATTGCGGGTAATGGATTGAGTGCGAACAGTACATTATGTAAGCCTTTTGCTGCAGCCATTTACACAGCCATTGATCATTCAGCTTCATCACGCTGAAACCATCCACCAAACTATCTACTATTTGCCAGAATCACTTAAGGTGGTCGCTCCACTCTTGGATCGTATCGTCTTTCTTTTGGCGCATTGTCCAACCGTCACGACAACGGATCCAGGAATTTGTCCGACCGAATCCAATTACCCGAAATAATTGCGACCCCGCGGGGCGACCATCCTTTTTTTGAAACATTCTTGAACAGTTAAACAGGGTTTTTTTTGTTGGGGGGGGGTGAGCAGGGGTACCTGCCATACCCACCTGGACACCTGGATCCGTACCTGTGTCGACGCCTTTTGTGCTCTGACCCTTCTTACAAAGAGGGTCCTGTATGAACAGGACAGAAAGACATAAGGAACTGCTTTGATAGCTTTAATTAAAATGAATAATTAGCGAGTTCACTGCAGGTAATCTGTGTACATTAAAAATCGCAATTCGTTATTACCACAAACCAAATTTGGATTGGTTAAGGTGGAAAATGCGATTCAATTAAAATGTACTCGATGAAATGAAACACGTTGACAATGACAGTTCATCACGTTTTTGGTTTTCATCACGCTGTTTCCATTCTTTACGAAAGACTTTATCTATCTTTGAAACATTTAACGTAGTATTAATGCCTGAAGTCCGTCCGAGACACTTCGTGAATTTGATACCGTAACCAGCGCCAGCCACCTTAAAATCTGTCTGCAATAGACGTAGAGAAATAAAGTGTACTGTTTACTGTTGGCCTTGCTCCTTACAGCTCTCAGTCAAAACCGGATCACAGTAAACTGGATGTTGTGGATGTCTTCTGGATGTGGATGCACACAGCTTTACCGCGATCCAGCCTGGCAGGACATCTGGCGTTAACGAGGCAGGTAGGATTAACTATTCTGCTGCTGATATTGGATGACTGTCAATGCCAGTTCTTGGAGAAAAAGAATGAATGAATTAGATTAGAAACGGGAATCAGAGAAAACATCAGAATTAAGATAAAACGTATTTTAGAAATTTAGAAGACGTGATAGGTTTCGCAGTGGGACTTTGCAATTATAACACGTTACGTTGAGATGATCGAAGTATTTCTCAATAGCCAATAGTCAAGACAGGAGGTAAAGGGACATTTACGATTTCACGGGCATCTCTGTACGAGTAGATGTAATTGTGTAGTAATCTCATTCTTCTGGGTTGTGAAACGAAACAGCTTTCTGTCGTCATTGGCGTTGTACCAATTAGTGTCTTTATTTGCAATTTTAGGTTTTATACCAGTAATTGGCTGTGATGTTTATGGAAATGAAAGACAGAATTAATTAATCACAATGAGATTATTATGAACTTAGTATGAATGTACGTATCAGAGTAATTTGTTATAACATAGAAAAATGAAATAATACAGATTATGAAATAGATAAGTTCTATTGAAGGACATTTGCGGCTTTTTACGGGTATTTGCGAAAGGAAAGGGTTATTTATCTGCTACTCAGGCCTGTGATAGATGCCATGAAGCGAGCTGCTTGTTGGGCTGTTTGTGTCTGTGTGATTAGCCGCGGCTAAATATGTGCTAGTTACAACATTAACAGTTAAGACTTAACAATCACATTGCGTTAAGGGCGCTCGCTACCTTCTCTACGCCACTGGGCACAAAACGTAGGAGGAAGAGAGATAGGTGATTATAAGTAATGAGATTGGGGGTGTAGGAAGCTTACAGTTAGTTATTTAGATATATACATTGCTAAGCTGGGATGCGAGCGAGTGAAGTGTAAGGTAATGAATTAGATATGAGAATTAGCTGTGTGTACAACATCAAGTGTAGAATTGGTTGCAGGTTGCTACCTCGCGTTCTGGAGGTGGGAAGTTTCTTCATCCAGGCCTGAAGGCGGTGATGGTACAGTCGCTCAAAGTTGAGCCGATCAGGAAATAAACCTCGGCCCTTCCTGGACCAGTTCTAGGCGTATCGTCGTAACGTAACCTGCTGATACGCAACACTTACGTAATTGAAGGCGTAGTTACGTCACATAAAGATTTTTTGCGCTTCATATTATAATGTAGCTAGTAAAAATATTTAGACAAATTGTAGCACCTTCGTTGTCGCCAGTTGAGTAACGACTCATCGGGGAACTCAAACCAACTTTGGTAGTCTATGCCTTTTCCCTCGAAGGAGGCCCCTTGCAACTCTGGTGCAGCCCTACATGTAATGCAGGACCCGGTGCATAATTCTGTCTTCTCACATCCGACTGGTACCAATCTTACACCTTGCTTCAAAAGACAATAACATAGTCACAGAGGGTTATGTTGGAGATCACCTTAAGAGTCTTATCCAAATTAATATGTTTAACTGTATGTTATGTGGATGGGAAACTGATATCCAAAGAAGGAGACAATGAGTTCCATAAAGAGGACTACAGAGTTTCTCAATGTTCCAGGTATGCGTTATCTTGTAGGTATGTAAGTGTTAGATCACTGTTTAGAAGGCAGTTTTGCCTTTGGGAGGACTGACATCGTCAGAATGGGGGTCACAAGAAAGAATCGCACCAGACACAGTACAATTGCCGTTGGAAAGACCATGTGGCGAACTTTGTGGATCAAAATAAGGTTCATTTCATATGACCGTTGGTTTCAACGTGTCTCAAGTCAAACTACGGCGTCTAACAATGAGACCTTCAGTAAAGGTGTTGTGCCGAAGCTGTAGTTCACTGTTCCCAAGACTGGCAAGATACTATATGTCGTGGTTGAGGTTAATCGGAATCGTTGTTAATGGCTGTTCATGTATTTGTAACATGCAGGTAAATTTAAGGTTTCAATAAATTGGGAAATAGTGTGATGGGCTACAAATTCATTCGTGTTTAATTTACATCCTGCGCATATCTGGGCATGTAGTAGTTTCAAATGTTTACGTCGGACTGTTTGTCCATCGATCCCACTGTTTTGGCTTTCACTTTGAAATGTCTGAAGTTGTGGATGTTAACCGTTTGGTAGGTGGCCAAACCATGATGAAGTGTAGGTGTTAAGGTCAACATTTTAAGTTCAAAGTAAGGGTCAGAATTATATTTCGGCCACTATGCCTTTACTTGGCCTGGGTCATAGAGAAAGAGATCCAGTTCAAAGTCATTACCGGGTTGGGGTGTGTCATTCTGGTTTGAAAGGCTTTTTCACCGAATAAGTGCGGAAATGTATCCAAAGGAATGTCATATTCCGAAGGAAAGAGTAAATGTTAAGGTCGTATCATAGGTTTAAATGTCCTTTTCGGACGAAATGGAGAAAAGACGTTTCTAAGATGTTAGACGTTGAACCGGATCCAGAAAAAAAGTGAAGTATGGCTCAGTGAGTACTGTTGAGTGAGATAGTCACAGACACAGGGGACCGAAACCACACCTTTGTAGTCGTACCTTCCAAGCGAGAAAACCTCGTGTTCTTATCCCGCCTTCGGGCCTGACACCTACAGGTTCCCCTGCTGCCAAGAATCGGCAAGATGCAGGCTCTAGTATGATAGGAAGGTATACTAGAAACATTTATATAAGTGATTGCCATGGTGTAGGGGTACAAAAACTAGCATTGCCTGTTGTCTTGAGTGAGGCAACTATCCACACAGCTTAACGGTTAGATGGGCCCAAATCCGTGCCAATGGGGGTGCATAATGTTGAACTAAAGGCATCAATGATCGCGATCAGCTCATAGAAAGGCAGCTGATACCCGTGAAGCTACATCTCTCTCTCGTTCTTCTGCTCCTGTTGTTCTTCTGTGTTTGGCAAACATCCCGAGAGAGTGGAACTCAGACGGGTAAGTAAGTCGAACAATCGCTTCTGATGTGAAAGTGAAATAGTGTAAGGGTTAATTAGGTGAGTACGGGATTGTAGCTTGGTTAGTTAGGTAACTGTACAATGAATACTGTTTTATTCGAACCAAGAAGAAATAGTTCAAAACTTTTCGAGAATCAATCGATCCAATCAACGTTTTATTTAATGTAAATAATTGAAATATTTCAAAAAGTTTGAAATAATCCTGAAATACAGGTTAAATGTAAAAAACATGAAATGAATATTTGAAAACATTCGAGGAGAGTATGTGTTATGCACGTCGAAAGTAGATTGTACGATTCAGAACCGTTTGGAGCATGTTTGGACCCAAATGGGAAGGCTTCTGGAGAGCTGCATCATTTTGGGCAAAATGCAAATGCTTCGGAATATCGACAATGTTGCCTGCGTTCTAACCTGTAATTGAAAGGTTATGCGTGAAATGGATAAACTGATAGGTGCATTGTGGCACTGTAATTTTTAGATAAATTATTTGTGTGTAGACTTGTTCAACTTATTAACGTAAATGAACATATCAAGATACTGCATTGTAATATCAAAAGAAACAAGTGTAAAAGCATCAAGGGTGCATCAATGATATCTACTGCAAATAAGTAAATAGTGTATTTATTTGGATAAAAGAGACCTCTTGCTAAGATTACTTTGCAATTGAAGATATAGTTGATTAGAGCAAAGGTTTTGCTGCGTATGTAAGAATTACCTAGTATATCCGCAGAGCGTAGAATCTCGACAATTGATGGGTTTTACAGGTCATTGAATCAAGTGAAGCTGTGTGCGACATCTAAATATGATGGGATTGAAAAGTCACTGAACTCTTGGCGCATTTATTGTCATTTGTGAAAGACAGACTAAAGTTTTTGGTGAAATGTCATTTTTTCTGCAAAGTGTTCAAAGGATCGATCTAGCTGCCTTTGACATGAATAGAAACATAAGGTCAATGATGGTTACAACTTACAACAATCCGTAACGGTATGTTGTTGAATCAAGACTCTCACTGGCCAGTGGAAAACTTCCCTCGTCAGTGTCAACTATATTACAAGTGCAATCCTCTTCCTTCTACCAATGAGATTACATTGGTTATTTTATGATTTCAAAGCGATGTAAGCACTGTTATTTCTTGTCCTGAGATCAAGGAGGCAATGAATTGCTTAGGGCTGACGAAAAAATTTAATTACTTCGTCCTTCACAGGTAGATTATTTTTTGGTGACAAACGTCGCAGTTTCTTATTCAGGGACCAGCGCACAATCGTTCTAGAGCCACTGATACTCCTATTTTGGATTTCAGGTGTGCTCAGTTTTTCCTTGGATGACTACCGTCCACCATGTAACCCATCAAAGTACTAACCGAAGTTAGGTGAACCAAGTTAGATGAATTTAAAGAGTTTTACTGTTCAAAACAATTAAGCAAATATTTTGTGGACATGTTCCGAAGAGTAGCCCTAAACGGTTGTTTTGTGTAATGTATTAGGAGCTTATTCAAGTGCGTTGGATGTAGGATCCCATTGCAAGCCATTGATAGTGTTTTGAGACCACTTCACACTGCATCTATATCAACTCTTAGTGTGTTGTGCAAATATTTATGATATTTTATGACTTGCATTTGATGCAGTTATGCACAAGCCCAAATGTTGCAAATGCATACAAAGTAGGGCTTAGATTCGGATTCTCCACGCGATTTTATTCGCCAGGATTTCTGCCACAACTTCTTATTAAAATGACCAAATCAATTAGGCCTTTTTAAGGATAATTTTCTTCAACACAGCAACGTTCAGTTTGCCATCCAAGTTTTGGATAAACCTTTTCATCCCGTAAACTCTAATGGTACAGTTTGATATTTGGAATGATCAATATGTCAGGTTTTTTTTTCCAAATTCAACCTCCATATGATTAAAATGACATTAAAGAAATTTGTGCCAGTTGTGATAATCTGTAGATCTATCTAATTTCCTGAATACTGTTGAAAGAACCGCTTATTGAATGATTAAGCTACTGAAACTCACAATTACGAACTATTGGATATATATTTTCTAATTTTATTGTATGTATAAATACACCTGAGATACTGACAGTCTGTGGGGTTATCTAGTTAAGAGTTTTACTGTGTTTACACAATGACTGTAGACACAGACAGCCAGGTAACACCAGAAAGAAGAGAGAAGAAAAAAAACGCTATTACAAGTTAATCGCAACCCGTAATAGTTGTACTCAAATTATGGTTCACATTTCTAAATGTTGGGCACATTATTTGAAGACAAACTGAGGAAGAGGTCATTTCCTATTCAGTTGTGAAATATCAGGCCATATATGTTCATTGCTTGTTCAATCCATAAAGGAGCAACTTTGAACATTAGTGTTTTGGAAGAACCGAGGGAATTGGTCAAAAGTGTGTTGCTCAGCCTACAAGCAATCGCTTGCAAATGCGCATATCAAACATGGCCACAATTGACTTTAACAAGTGGAATTATTTTTACATGACGATCAGTTTCCGCGTTATTATTCGTAGGTTGCTCATTATTTGAAAGATGAGATATCAGGTCCTGAAAATGTATCTTCATTGGTCACAAAAAGTGGTGAAAGCAGCGAGTCTTCCTGTCGATTAGTGTAGATCTCATGTCGTAGGAAGGTAAACCAGCAACAAAGAGAGGAAAAGATGAGTGAAATTCCTAACTCAAACCGAAACTTAAAGGCGTCTTATTTTAGAATGCACAAAATAGGAAGGAATCAACTAAGAGTTAACAGGAGCAAAATAAGATGCTTTAAGGGGCATTTTTGATCGCTAGTTTTTAATCCTTCGCTGAAACAAACTCGAAAGGGTTTCACGAAACTCATCCCGGACGACCCCAAAAGAAAAATCCAATGGGAAGCGGTTTGAGACTTTCTTCAGATGGAGACGTTTGACCTGTTCTCTTATTTCGTTTTGTGTGATATATTTTGAGAGTTGGATCCACGGTCCATTGAGTCTATGATGATTTTGGAAATCCTTTTTAACTATTTCTCCTTTTTAATCGGTGGTAGATACTGGAATACAGTCACTGAATGGGTTACATACGTTTATTGGGTAACTTGAACTTTCTTTTATGTCGAACTGTCTTGAGTTGCTCCTTAAGTTCGAGTAAGCTGGATGTACTGTATTAGACTATTTGCTGAGTACTTATAATTTATGGTTTATCGAAATGACAAAAATATCAAAATCAATCTTTGTGCCATATTGGTGCACAGGCAAATAAGACTCAAAAACGATACGAGTGCGTCAGAGCCAGATTGAATTAAGAACAAGTTTTCACAACTTTACGTAACCGCAGTGAGTTGTATCTTTCGCCTCTTTTATTTACCTCTTCCTCTTTGTACACAAAGGTGTCTGGATAAATTACCTACGCAAGACGAAAGGTGGTAGCAATTTGTACAACTCTTTTCTTGAAGATGTGATAAATTGCACACAAAGGGATCCTCCACTATTGTGCGACAAATACGTATATATTAGGTGTAGAAAATCTTAGTGTATCGGGCCCACAATCGTTATGTAAGTGAAACGCAATATTTAATGCATTATTCAGGTTGATGTTGGGGAAAAAAGTTACAATGAACTTTGAGAAATGGGTCTGAGAGCGATCACTTTTCAAAGGGAGTGAGATTCTTTAAAGAAAGTTTGATCTGTCAATGCATGCCAAAAAAGCGCATTTTAGTTTTGCTCGCACCACACACACACACACTCATACTTTGTAACATTAATTACTCAAAAATGAATCCTATTGTTGCTATTTATCATTTTGACGTCCCATGATTCAGAGAAAATCATCTATTTATAATTATATTGAAACTTCATGAATGAATTGTAAAACGGGCCTGAAAGCAATATGAAAGGTTTAGATTAAAAATATATTAATACAGGATAAAATGTTGCTTATTTTCTGTATTAGGTTTCACAAATGACAACTACAAGTGACTTTCCAGCAGTCATAATCGGGTAGTGCCCAGCATTTTGATGGAAGTGGCCATTACTATACAGACAAATTTTAATCCGCTATTAAAATGTGTTAAGTGTCGTCTCACTTTACAAAGTACATAGATGTCATCACTTTTTTTTTATCCAATAGAAGATTATTGCACAGCGAGGAAAATAAAATGTAAATTATGTCTTTTTTTTGTATCTGAAAATCCTGCCCCCCTGATATGGAATGATCATCATCTGAAGCAAACATTACATTAGAACTCTTTTTGTAAGTAATGTGACTCTAGAAATCATGAAATATAAACATGCCACACACGTCTTTTGCGGAGGTACTTTCTTTTGTAGGTTTTGTGCAACTTTTGACAAGTATTGTGCCTTAGTATGTCTTTATATAATGTTCCATTTGTAAAACAGTGCCGCAGTAATTATGACAGTACATTGAAAAGTTTCTGACGCAAGTGGATGTGGTGCTCTGATTTTTTTCTTCCCGTTCTCCGTATTGCTGACTTTTTTTGGGGCTATCACCTAAATATTATGTGTCAATTTTTTGTGCACAAGTTGTGTAATATCATGAATGGGGCCATTCATCTTGGATCTATATTTATTCAAATCTCCTCAGTTAGATACATAGGTCTTTTACAAAAGGCATAAATTCTGACATTTACAGATATAAAAACAATGATGCAAATGAGGGTCAAGGCCACAAAGGAGACACATAAAAGTCAAAATTTGACACAATTGTATCGAATGTAGAGAAACTCAAGTCAAAACTTTGTTCAAAATTGTATCTCGCTGATGTATGTGTCTGGAGTAGAATTAGAAAGACATTTCACCTAAATTGATGGTCCTCTACTAACTCAGGGTCAGCAAAGGTCAAGGTTACGCAGTTTCTAAAGGCATGGAATAACATGTTTAAAGACTGAAATCAAACGAGGAAGTAGTTTAAAACAATTCCGACAAATGAGTTCTAATGTAAATGTATAATTAGGTCAAATATTCGTCTTTGATTACTTGTTCATTGCCAAATACAATACTTTTGTGAGATAAAAGTACAAAGTTTTTTTATGACACTTCCTAGTACAGTTCATATTTTCGCAAAGAAACGAAATAAATTAGGAAGAAGTAGAAACAAATACGAATGATACTCTGCCGTTTCATGGATATTTATTGCCTGGTCTAAGGTCCTAATTTGCGACATGAGGTCTCGATTAATATAAATCATAGGATTAAATGTTCATATTTAGATTTGCTCATTTCTGGGAAAGACGGACATAAAAGCTGTAAAATGATCAGAATATTTGGCAACAAGGGCCCAGAAAAACTCACAAATCAATTTGGGAAAAGAGGTATGAATGTCAGTGTTCTTGCTTGATTTGTGTTCATTGTTGAACTAAATGTGTTAGGTTCTTGGTAAATTAGTCTGTGTGGTACGTATGATTTTGTCGAGATTTTCTCAAATTGCGTAAAGGTGCTAACAGAAAAAATACCGTTTCTAACCAATGAAGTCGCTCGACCACGACATTGTATGGAACATTGTACCAATAGGTTTGATCAAGTCAATTTAATTCCTTTTCAAAATGTGAATTGATAATTTCCATGGGGGCCATTGGCTATATCTTTTTAGGTTACACTTCCCGCGTAATGTGGCCCAGTTTCATAGGAAAACGTTTCTTCGTGTAATGCCTTTCCTTTTTCGCAATTTGACAAATATTCTCGCGCACAGAAATTATAAAGTTCTTATCATGTATCAGACACATGATTACTTTTTCCTTCGGTGCAATGTCGGTGATTAAGTTGAAACTCGTTATCAGTAATTAAAACTTGTTTGATGAAAATGTTCGTGGAAATGAAGCTGGATTATTGGAGTATAAAGTGCTGTACAGCGCGAGTTCAGCTTTACAAGATGGTGAGAGAAGTTGTAACGATTGGAAATTGCATTAGGATAATTAGATAATTCAGCGCACTTTTAGATCAATTTCCAAGAAGAATCAAATTACTCTGGCAGAAAGATTTGCGGACATGATGGTTGAACTTACTTTGACCTTTTGTTTCATGTGAAGAAATTTTTCCAATTGTTGTTGGCCCTTTTACATGTGTGATCAAATTCAAGTTGTAGAAGACAATGAAAGTCCCTTTACGTAATGAGAAGACACTTATGACTTATGTTGTTACATTAGCATTGCATTTTTTGTTATTGGACTAGCATTGGGGACTAGCATTTCATTTCTTGACGGTGCAGACTCATAACTTCAATGACTCCCCAACGTGAAAGACACACGTCAACTGTTCAGCCATCAGTTTCTAAACGTTTTATCGTTAGGGAACTTTTGCCAAGTTACCAAAAGGTAGTGGCCCATATTGGGGGATTCCAGAAGTGTTGATTCCAGAATGGCCTGATGGATGCTTTAGGGTGGTGAACCCCCATGGATGCACTACTGGATTATTTATCGCTAATGGATTGTTAACCATTCATATTGTAAGCTTTGGCTTCTACATTCCCCTTGTTTACACTCACACTGAAGCAATGGCAGGGATCTAATGTGATCATGTTAAAGAGCCCAGCTACTGACAATAAATGCCAGAAGGCAACAGCTCCTCAGGTAAAGATCATTTCTCTTTTGGGGAAAGCGGTAGAGATTTCAGCAAGGAATCGTACATCCACTTTTTGTTGCGAAAAATGAAACACAAACAGCATTTATTTATTGTTTATGAGCAGATGTGCTGTAACTGGCCCGTAATCTGCAGTTTGAACGGAATTCATAGTCTCAAAATACCCCAAAAGCGGATTTAAGGTGGAAGGGAACAGGAAAGGAACATTGTTCAAACCACACTGTTCATTTGTACTCATTTCTATCACTTTCTATCACTATTGTTTTTCCTTTGTCGCATTACTGATTTTCGGGTTTCTCCATCTTATGCTTCCACTGGTTAAATTCCCAAGGTATCCCCTAAAACCCTTCGATTCCATAGCCCTTACTATAAATCAGTGTGATACTCGTGTATACCTGTATCTCACCTTTGTGGGGTTTGGCATCGGTGGAAAATTGAGAGGCATTTCTTAACTCCGTGCTAAGTATCGGGTGGGTATTGTCAAGAAATTTTTGCTTGTTTACCGCTGAAACTTGTAGTTAGTTTGCTGTTTGGTGCATAGTCGGTGGTGGGTGTTGCTGATGTTTGTGGCTAATTTAATGCATTCTCGGCATGTAGTGTTGGTAACATTTATAAGGTGAACCGTGAATGAACAAAAACAATAGGGAAATTACAGGGGTTTTCCATGCGGTCGTTTTGGATGGTTTGTTGGCAAGGGAGTCGAATTGCATTATTTCGGGCTGAGGTTGACTTTAACTTGACTTTTATTGTCTCGTTACAACTTTGTTCACCTGCTGGGAGAGAATGATTAGTTGCTTTGTTTTTGTTAGTTTAAATTACTGAAGCAAATCTGCCCTACTTAACTTCATCTTTCCTGACAATGGTGCGTATTAAAAGGAGGTAGCATAATGTACAATGTTCTTATCTTCCCACTACTAGGCACTAGATCCTCACGGTGATCTTCACCTGGGTCAGGTCGGCAAGTCCCGATTTCTTCTTACAAAGGAACGTCAATTTCATTGCAGTCTCCTTCATTAGTCTTTGTGTCTTAGTATTTGTAAACGAATTGTCTTGAAGAACACCGCCATAAGAGACGGAACAAAAGAACGATGCACCTTGCTGCTGACTTGATGCACCTAGAAACAGGCCGGGCAACAAGCCCCGAACAAAGACTTGGCGGAATTCTAGTTATTCCAAAGATCCTCATATTGGTTATTGGTCTACATAAATTTGTGGTGAATGTATCAAGACAGGTTGGGAGATTATTATGTGTTTTCCACCCAATGTTTGCTCAACACACTACTTTCGTCTTTAAAAACAAATAGAGATTAAGGTGGAGAATAAACGATTATATTACCCATGTCGTATTGGCATGGCCTATTTATTTCCTAATTCTACGCTGGTTTCTTGATTGCTGTTGAATTTATTGCTCACAATATGGCTTTTTATACCCGAGTACTCAGAATCTAGAGATTTGAAATATTTTCAGTTTTCAAGCAATTATTGGCATATGTACCTCCCTTAAAAGGTGAAAGGTGTGTACACGAAACTTATGGAGTCATCGCTTGCCTTTCTTTATTAAACAACGGAGTGCTGCGTGTGTGTGTGTGCTCATAGTATGATGATGTAGCAATTTCTATTTAAAGTGTATATGAAACATAAGAGAAAAGCATAATAAAGTAGAACTGAGAGTTGATGTAAATTATTGCGTTTCACTACGATGAAATATTTGAATAATTTAACTATTTTGAAATGCAATGCAAAATAATTTATTACTAAATCTCAGTGCATCAGGGAAATCCTCAGATTGAGAAAAGGATTGTTCTAAGGCCAATTCTTGGCCTAATCGTAAAACGCAAGATATGATATTCGTATTTAATTTACGCTGTAACAGTCTCAAAAGCGACCCTGTCTCGAGAGCGCGCATTAGTGTAGAATCGAATACCGATGTATCGATCAGTGAATTGAATAATTGGGATAATCGATTCTAAATGTTATCATCGGATAATTGGCACTAATAAATTTAGGTGCATATTTAAATTAAATTTGGCATTTTTAAAATGAATTCAGTGAACAATTTTTGTCTTCATTAAGATTTAATTTAAATCTGCAT
>JBCAUI010503372.1:0-13138 GCA_038406195.1 Haplosyllis anthogorgicola | reverse complement strand
CATGTGATATTGTAACCTATATTGTCTTAGTTTTATGATAATGCCAAATGAGCTCAGGTCCATCGGGACCTATTTTTCCATGAGTAAAATCTAATGATTTAAAGCTGTAACCTTGAATTATCTTATGTAATTTTAGTGTGTATTGTAATATTATACAATACCTGTGTAGAAATACACTGGTTGCAATCATACAAAGTAAATTTCATTACGTGGTGTGTCAATATCAATTTGTCCTGACAATACGAAAAGCCAACAAAATCAATTATTTATAGAATTGTTGCACGTTGTTTCGTAAAAAGACATGCCGTATGAAAACATGTACACGAACAGTATTTACATTAGGTAAACTCAATGAGTTCATTACTTGATTATATAAGGAGACATGCACAGATCCCTTCGAGCTAACTACCTGGTTCAGGTGTAACAAAAGTTCGTCTGGACATTATCCAAAACTTTCACAAAATATTTCTTTATTGTATGTTGTAAGGTCTAGGTTTTTAGCTCATTTGGCATAATTGCCAAAGAGCCTGTAGAATCATGAATTGTCCGGCGTCCGTCGTTGTCGTTGTCATCATTGTCTGGGTGCAGTAACCCTGAGCACACTATTGATCATAGAGACTTCATATTTTGTACACATATGCACGTTATCCCTCTATACACAGCAAATATTATGTCACTGTGACTTACATTCTTAAATTGGCAGCCATTTTTGTTTTTTTCTTTGAACCTTACTCCTGGACAAACAGTTGATGGTACAAACTTCATTTTTGGTAGGTTTATGCATCTATATACCCTCTTTATTGTATGCAAAAATTATTTTGGTGCCACCTATATTTCAAGTTTAGCAGCCAGTATTCTTCTAATTGGTTTTTAATAATGCCAAATGAGCCCAGGTCCATCAGGACCTATTTTTTAAATTGTTTTTAAGTACAAGTTATTTATAATGCTGTAGTCTAGAAATTGCTTTTGGTTCTTTTATAAACAATGTAGACATGTCCATGCACTTATAATGTGGACACTTCCACAGCTGTGGTCCGGCTCATGTAGAACTTCAGCTTGAAGAATCTTAGAGCGTCGACACAGCTTTCTTCCCCATTACATTAGTGTTCTCTTGTGTAATGCCAGAGGTTAATTTTGTGTGTCCAACAGTGAATACTGCAGAGAATGTCTCAGTAATGAACACTTGATGAGAATCTTGACGAAATGAACCACTATGATATTAGAAGACACAAAGCAAGCATATATAAGACAAAGTAGAACAAGACTGAAACAATAGAAATATTAATACAAACAAATACTATTGCTTCCAATATGTAGCCACAGTCAACAAAGGGAAAGAAGATAAATAGAGACAAAAGGGGAAATAACCGGGCTCTTCCCCTTACACAGATAAAATGAGTTTCTGTTATTGGGTTTCTTAATTAAATTTGAAAAGGTATTGCTAAGAGAATAAGATAACAACATTTAAGACATAAGATGTACTATTCACATTCTTCGTCTTTGTTTCAGTTTGAATTGGATCTACCGATTGAAGTCAAAGCAGGATATGTCGGTAAGTAAACCACCTACCCATGTCTAGGATGCTCAATACTCAAGGGTAATATGCTTCTTTACAACTCACTTAAAGTGCTTTTGATATGAGATTCACACAAATGTAACTAACTGAACGCAATAAACACTTCTCATCTTTTCAAAGCAAAACTGCTTCCACCTGAAATTAGTTTCCATTCAATTAAGCAGTTCTATTTACGGTGTCTAATGCAGCATTCAGCACGGACTGCTTCATGTTTTTGGTCGCTCGTAATGTCAACATCCCCACAAAAATCCGTAACTTTTGTTGGCACTTGTGTTGTGCAGGAAGAATGGCTAAAAGTGTTCTCCTGAGTGCTCGCAGCTATGTTACTTAGGCAAATAGAAAGTGATACTTCATTGTAAATGTCAAGGGTGATGTTCTTGTCTCTTAATCTTAGAGCACGGTAAAAGAAGAAACAAAAATATCAAAGGGGACAATACTAATGTAACGGAAACACTATGAAATACGCAGATGTATAATACTTATAATGTGAAATATCTGCAAGTTTTGTCGATCACCGTCCATATATGTTTCTTCACATTTGCTTCTTTGCACAATAATGTTTTAAATTTAAGTTTAAATGTTTCGGTACGGTCAGATCATGTTTCTATTAAGTAAAAGAAGAGAAATTCTGTTATCCTAGAGCCACTAGTACTACATTTTCATTCTTATTCCCATCTTTCCATCTGTTAATCTCCCATCCAGGTGACTCCGAGGATCGTCGCACGCATGCTAGTAGAGGACAGATGACAAATGTATCCTAGTTTTAAAACACATGGGTAGAGTTACCCAAGTCTGATACAGGGATACCAGTTCAGGAGAAAATGAACCTAGGGTAAAAAAGCTGATGTTCTGTGGTTTTTATTACAGGTAAGATCGTGGCCTCGATCCCCTGGACGAGTTTGTACTCGATGCCGGTTGTTATCGACGTGGAGGATGTGTACGTGCTGGCCGCCCCCCTCAATGACGGAGGTTACGACGCGAAGCGGGATGCTGCCCTACAGAATGCGATCAAACGCCAGAAACTCGCCGAGCTGGAGCAGCCGCAGGTGGGAGATCCAGGTGAGTGAGTCGGTGATTTGACGTAATGTGAGCTAACCGTCCGTAACGTAAATGGTTTCATTCTGGCGCTACGTCCGGTAAAGCTCTAGCTGTCTTATTGTGTTATGTCTTCCCGTATAATGTGATAATCATACATCTGAGTTGAAAGTAGATATTGGCAATTTGTTGCGGAAATTTATTCAAGAAATGTTGGATAAAATATGTACGAAGCGGGCTAAAACTGTGACGAGAGTTTGCCGCATAATTTGGTTCATTGCCCCTCCTCCTCCCCGTGGGCTCTATTCACTTTTATGGTAAAATATTGATGGAGGTGTCAATGAAATCTTCTTACATGCACAGTTTATTTAGCAATATTAAATGTGTCGGTAAGTAATTCTGGTGGTAAGTTAAATGTCTCTTTCCATCAGATCGCTGATGAGACATTTCAATGACCCAAAAAGTAACTGTATGTACAATGCTTCTGTCCCTGTCGAAACTTGACTTTCTCAATCAGCAGTTTTTGTTCAGAGTAAGTAAATCTGTTCAAAAGATGCCAGAAAGATGCTATTGTCGTGATTAATGAGTGTTTCGCGGGAATTGTTGTTTGCAAAGAGCATATCTATTTTTAGAAGACCTTCAGGATAAAGACAAGCAAAACAACAGAGAAATAAATTATATGGGTGAGAAGTGTTGACAACAAAGAAAATTAAATCCCAGACCTGTCCCCGTCAAAAGACATGCAACGTTTCCCGTTATCCCTTTTAGTCTAGCTGTTATTTGCATTACACTGCTTACATTTCCATCATAACCATCATTTAATGCATTTTTTTATTGCCGTCTTTGAAACAACTGTCATTTGTGATGTAAATGCATAATAAGCTGAGATAAAATCAAATATGCCAGGTGTTTAATTACTTCACAGTAATTACTTCATCGTTTCACGATTTGAATATGGAGACAAGTATATAGGAATATTAAAGAGAATATTAAAAAGAATATTAAAGCTTATGAGTGCTTGGTTCTGTGTGTCACAGTGTCTCATGATGTTCCCATTTTTCAAGAGGACCGCTTGCTACCCCGCAATAGCTGTTTGCCCTGCAGGGGCCTTGCCCCCCAGAATCACCTCTGAAACTACCAAAAGAAGTGTTAACGTTCATATGCAATAATGAAAAGATCCATTTTTGGCATAGTTATGTTTAAATTGTCTACTAACCAAGTTTTTATTGTTTAATCCAGATGAGCCGGCAGAAGCCAAAGGATTCATGGACAAACTGGTGGATACCATCCTGAACAACATCCAGGTTTCTATTAAGAGCATCCACGTTCGTTATGAAGATAAACTGACGAATCCAGAACATCCATTCGCATTCGGGGTCACGTTGAAGGGGTTGTCGGCGGAGACAACCAACAGTCAGTGGCAGCCGATGCAGGTGGATGGGGACGCAACTCAGGTCCATAAGGTATGTATCATTTCCACAACCTAAGACTAGTAAATACATTATCTTAAACGCCGATGAGATCCTGGCGAGGTCATGGTTAATGGCTAAGGTGGCGGTAAACATGCATAAATTTATGGCAGAACAGCTCAGTTTGCCTTTTACGTTACATTAACAGTAAAATAAGGCGATAGAGTATCTGTCACGAATCTCAGAAACTAGACATCGATAACATTACGTTTTTGTTATCAAAATAAGTGGTCACAAATGAAAGCAAACGATATTCTTTTGAAATATCACCCTGAAAGTGCTCCAAAACAAGTACTGCAGTACAGTTAGGTTAAAGAGAGAAAATTAAGATTTGTTTTGTGCTAATGTAAGAAAGATCATTGTCCCCAAATGGAATTATCCTCAGATGAGATAGTGCTTCCAACTCCTCACTTGTAAATGTGCTTTTCGCCTGGTGTTAATGACAACGTAGCAAACTGAAATACGTGTTTCACTTGCAATTACAATTAAATAAAGATCTCTGTAGCGGCCCTTCTGTTGTAGACGTTAAACTAATACTCTCAAAAATCAGTGTGAGTATTTTAAAATGACCAAAACTGTGTGGACGCCCAAAGTGTTTGATTACGGCATAACGTAAAAAAGTTTTGCCAACGTCTGTTTTCATGCAGCAATGTAGCCAAATGTAGTTACTGGCGCTATCGTCATGTCATGTTTTGGTTTTGAAGGTGTCAATCTGTGGGATTCACAGATAGCTAGCTTTGTCCTTGGGCTCGAGTTCCAATCCAGGTCGAACCACCTTCAAGGATAAGAATCATTAGCATTTACACTTGTTAAAACCTTTTCAATTCCAATAAAAAAATCAAAGCATAGAAGTTAAAGATAAAAATAAATTAAAGAAAAAACGAATTAAAATCCATGCGCATGAAAAACATTGAACATGAAAAGTGGATGTATCTCTCATCACTGTATTAATACTCATTTCAAAAACGTTCTCTTTGAAAATTGTTTTGTTGCCAAGTGGATGAAGTAGATTGCGATTCAATTTACTTTAGATTGGCTTGGCCGCAAATCAACAATGAATATGACAATATATATGAGAGAATTGAATGAAGTAGATCAAAATATAGGTATTAACACATGTTAAAAGCTTTTCAGCTAATTAGGTAATAAATTTCTGTAAGGCGAAGCGAATTATAGGATTTTGACATGGCAAATGAAGCCTGCTTGATAATAAATGACAGTGCCTTTCCATTTCTGAGCATAATTCTGAGCTGAACAGAACGGAATTAATCAGAACCCTTCTTGCCGCTATCACATTTCTGCAACAAAACAATTGAATTATTATGTCACATTTGTCACAAAGCGAACACAGGAAAATTCTATGTAAAGTAAATCAGTTTGCTTTGAAATCCTGTTTTGATTCGAGAATTCCGTTAAAACATAGGTTTCCATAAAAGAATAAAGAATAATTTTGCCTTTTATTATATTGTCAAGTTCGACTAGAAAATTTCCCCTTTTCTGTCGTCTATTAAATGAAATAGCTTTGTTCAGCCATCTAATGTATGTCACCTTTGGCTATTGTATAATAGATATTTAGGGAATACCTACGCTCATTTACCGTGATATTTTGTCGCTGGAGGCAGATTATGATCGTGTGAAGCTGTCACGAATGATAGACAGACAGAGCTTATTTTCCTTGCCTGAGGCGCCAAGGGGACAATTGTACTTTTTATGTAAAAGGTCAGTAAGCTTATGTTAAAGCCGGGAAACTTATGTACAATTCTTTCCATGATATTAAAAAGAAAGATATTCGCCGGTCATATTATATTGCTACTTTAGCGACGTTTAGTAATTGTCGATGCAGGGGTGAAAAAGATTTGGAACTATCAGCTCGTTTTCATAAACTTAACGCCTATCCTTTAACGCAACAACAAGCGTTAAATGTTAGTTTATTACCTAACGCTAATATCAGCTCGTTTTCATGAACTTAATGCACATCTATAATGCAACAAAATGTATACTGAGAGTAATGTTATGTTGGTTTATTTCATAACGCTACCAGACCAGTGTTCTGTAATAAGCCAACATAATGCATAACGCTACACTTAACGGGTACAGTTATTCTGTTGTTGCGTTAATGGATGGGCGTTAAGTTTATGAAAACGAGCTGCTCGATATATTTAACGAATTCGAGAACAAACCGAATTATTTTCTGTATAGAATTATCAATTGTGTACTAGAATTTGTATCCTTATATAAACCACCCAGGAAATTAGGAATATGCACTGAAATGTACAGTGAAAGAGATGGCCAGTGGAGGAATCAAAGGATTACATTACCCACCCATTGGGCACATCAAAGTGTTCTCTAATGTGGTAGTCTTGTCAGTCTGAGCCCGAACTGGGATCAGTAGCTGTACTCAGTAAACACTGTAGGGAGCGCAATGGGGATTATGTTTACGTAAATAAAGATAAAATAGCCAAGTTCAGCCTCTGTTTTTAGCTGAAAATTCCTGCTTGTCAATAGAATTATGACTCAGTATGTCGCACAAGGCGTGAAGCGGTATTTACATGTTAAAGTAATGAAATGTTAAGATATCGCAGCATGTAGAGAAAATAGATGCCTGCGCAGAGAAAGGTCCGACTGAAAGGATATTAAACTTCCGTGGATGTGAAATGAATTGCGAGCGATATCAAGTCTTGTCATGTCCATAAAATAGTTCACTTTATTCTATTCCAATGCGATTTCTTTTGTAGTTGATAGATCTGCAGTCGTTGGCTGTCTATTGGAATCCATTTATTCCAGAGAGTAGCATGGTGCGGAACAAACTGCACACTACAGCGTGGCGGGTAAGTTCCTGTAACAAGGCAATTGTGATCATTTTTGGCAAATGTTGAAGTTTTGAATAAAGCATTTTAACATCCCTATTAAATGTAAAATCGACAGTGTTCGTGTAGTCTGTGTCCAACTAACCGTAACCAAAGGTCTTGCAACATTTAGGGACAACTTGTTTGCAAAAACATTTGTAGTTCTATTTACTCTATTGAAATATTAACAACGTTAAATCCGGTCGTCTTGTCGCCCGTAAGATGTTGTGCTAGAATCGCAACATGGTTCATCGAACACTAGATAACTGCTACTAAGGATTATCGCAGTTATTATTTCGCCATGTATTTGCTACGAATGGTCTCTGCTTTCAGCAGTTAATGATGGTTGTTTTTGTTGTCATTGGCCATGCATTATTTTGCGATGTGCTTGCCACTACAAGACCTTTCTCTGTCCATGATTTTTGCTGTTGATTATATTCAGCCTTATCACACTTTTCATTTCATCATATTTTCTGTTTCAGAACCTTTTAAAAAATTCCCTCGACACAAACAAGATAATGGAGGAGGAATTTGACTTCAGTAAGTTGTATAATATTAAGAATCCTGTTATAAAGAAAACACAACTCCCTGATGTTAAATGAACAACGAATTCTTTTGTTCACTCATTTGTCATTCATGGAGAGGCCTTAACCCCTTTTACATAGTTATCTTTTGCTTTAATATATCTACAACTACCTTTTGGATATTACTTTTGATTTCCTGGATGTCAAACTGCAATACGTCAAAGAATAGTAACAGGCAACAGTTAATATCATAAGTATAGTCCATCCTGAAAGTTATGTATGGGGTGTTTTTTGCAGATAATTTTCCCTAAAATGGATCAATCAATCTAAAACTTCACACATATGAAGTATAAACAGTGCCTTAATATGGTGTACAATTTCAAAAAGATTGGTTGAAAAGTTTTCAAAGGGGAGAAAATAATCAATTTTAAGTGGGAGCAAATTTGGGCAAAAATTCTCCAAATGCCTCCATTATCACCCACTTTTGGCAAAAATCCCATTGAAATATATTGAAAATAAACTTTTATCAATTTTGTTCAAATTTTGCCTGTAACTAAGGTATGGTACCAGGAGTACTTTGTGAAAGTTTTGTGATAAAATTCCTCATATTTCAAAAGTTATTTTCAAAAAACACCCCGTACAGGACTTTCTGGATGGACTATACGTGTGTACATGTTATATTAAAGTACACATGATAAAAATTTGTGCAATTTATATAAGCAGTTCAGAGATAAAAGGGTATAATTATAATTTTATTAAGAATTTACGTTATGTATTTTCTGAATTTTTAGTGATGCAGCCCATCAGTTCGACGGCTAAACTCTTACTGAACAAAGAAGACACGACCACGATGCCCAAGATGTTAGCGGATGTCGTTATGGACGATATTGCCGTTCTCATTTCTCGGCAACAGGTAATTTGAACAATTATACACATTTGAACAATTTCGAACCCTTACAGACTCTACCCAAGCTGCAGCAAGAAGGCAAACCCAATAATGAGTTAGACCGCCATTAAAGGGAATCAATTTATAATCACAGCTTCTCAAGTATACAATTTTGTAAGTACGTGATGTAACGAATGTAAAAATAGAGATGTTATGAGAGAAAGAGGACCAAACATGATTTTCAGCTAATGCTGTAATATAATAGCAGAGCATGCAAGCTTTCGTGTAGATGCGATTGTCTCCAATAATTCTTAATTTTATTTTGCAGTTTTTGAACATGGTAGCACTCTCAGATGCGTTCCAAATGATGTCATTAAACCAGCGATACAGAAAGTATTCACCAGGAGTTGGTCTGAAAGGTCATGCATCAGCTTGGTGGAAATACGCATACAATTCCGTGGTAGAGGAGGTTATCAGACCGTTTTCCTGGGAAAGAATCAAACAACACAGGTTTGTGCAAAGTAAAAAATAAATCACTGTATTTTCGTGAATAACTACATCTAACTAGCATTAACAAGCATAATTGCGAAATAGGTCAACTCAATAAACTGCCAGAAAGAAAATTTTATTTGTATGAAGTATTGCTGCAAAAATACTTACTTCTGTTGTATTTATATTTTTCCAGAGAAAGATACAGAAGATACAAGGACTTGTACAAGAAATACCTAGAATATCCTGAAAATGAAAACATTAACAATCAGATGAGAGATCTTGAAGATCAACTGGATATAGCGAATGTATTAATGGCCAGAGAACAAGCCAAGTTGGAGGTAAAATATCTCAAGATGTGTTTGTATAGTCACCACACTTAAGGTGTTGTGGATGATAGACAGCAGAGGCATCACTATCACTGTCACTGGCGTAAAAAAATACCCTGCATTTTTCACTTATTACACTTTTAGCTATCAATGTGCCGTTTTAATAGAAATTATAGTTCATGTAATACATGCATGTGAGTACAACCAGACTGAACCTTGCCCTGGTTTTTTATAGTTTGCAAAAGAATCTCCGGAGAGAGCAGAGAAGGTGAAGAAGAAACCAGGATTTTGGGACTGGCTGTGGTCCGATGGTGCTCCAGACGAAGAAGGTGCAAAAATAGTTAATTTCATAACTTTTAAAAATGTTTTAGCAGAATCTATTTTCAGTGCCGTTTAACATTGAAACATCAATTTTCAATGTGTGTCATTTGCCCCTTTCACTTTTGTGCATGGAAGTATATTCTTTATCACATTTTTCATTGTAGATGTCAGTGAGATAGTGATATCATCACCGACAAATACGCAGTCTTGGCTGGATCAGTTATCCAGTGAAGAGAAGGAAAGGCTGTATAATGCTATTGGATATGACGTAAATAAAAACGTGGAACAATCACCATCGGTAAAACACTGTTACTTATTCCTAATTTATACGGTTACTCATGTACAATTTTCTAGTAATAAGTAAGAATTATCTTAGATAGAAGTTATGTCCTCGTAATATGTGTCAAGAAATGTTTTAAGCATTGCACATAACTTGATTCCAAGAGTTGAAATTGTTGTTCAGGATTGCATTCGAATTGTGCTTTCTTTCAGTATGTCAAACACAAGGTGAACATCAGCCTCTCCAACAGTAGTTTCTCTCTGGTCAACTTCAGTAAAGAAGTGTTGAAGATCTCCGTGACGAATCTTACAACAAGTTTCGAAAGTCGACCTAACTCACAGGGATTCAAGTAAGTTGGAACTGAAATTATTCTAATCTAGTTTTCCCTTCCCCGAGTTTTGGTCTTATGTGGTGAAGGATGTAATGTCGATATAGACATGGTTTTTAATGCTGGTAAAGGGTTAATGGTGTGTGATAATGCGGTAGAATTCAAGCATTTCTTAGATTTAGGGCCTACAAGTTGTATTAGCAACGAGTATTCACGTGCCTTGCCAACATAGAGTCCTGCAGGAGTTTGCTGGTACACGTTTCTAATACCATTACACTTGCTTTTTTCCAACTTACTGTATTACCATTTTAAAAGGGATATGATGTAAGGTATCCACCCGTAAAGTTTCTTTGTTTTACACCTGTCTAGGATTTGGACAAGAATCGGAAATAAATTCGACAGGTCTTAATTTATTTTTTACAAGATGTCTTATCACATTTAAATGAAATTTTCTAGCTCACGTATTTGTGTTTTCATTATTTTTGTTTAAATCAATTACTGTATAATATCTGATCCCAAAGAAATTGATTTAAATATAATAACAAAGTTAATTTTATTGATTACTGACATTTTGATAGAATTGCAAATACTATTACGGACTTGATCTCACTCCTTCAGCCGATAAAAAAATAATTGAGTTTTAAATTTTTATCAGAGTAAGAAATGAAATTTAAGGTCTTTATTTTTACAGACATTTTACTTGTCTTTATCAGAGCTACATTTTCTATGTAGACCATTAGTTGATAAGGTTTTGACTTATCAGTCAGTACAACCAAAATACTTCAAAATGCCTTGTATATTATGCATTAAATTGTCAATAAAAGCGAACGAAGTGTATTCCTTTTAAAATACGAACTAGGAGGCTACAAGATAAAATAAGCCAAGGAAAGTAATAAAGCTATGGGTAAATCTAGCAATTTCTTTTTGAAACAGGGCCTCTGGAAAGACGGAAAGTTTTGTTGTAGAAGGAGTTTCCGTAGAACACGACCTTGTGCCCCTCATTACGTCCGACATAGGAGTCTATGGTAAGAAAAATTAGTTGTTCTTTGTAAGATTGATTGCTTGTTTCACTCGTAAATGTACTAAAACTTTTAAATTAAATTGTTATTTTTATGTTTTAAACATGACCTCTCACATTTAAAATAAATCAAATTAAATTTCAGCACCAAGTGTGAACCAGGTATTTAGTGCAGATTTTGACATCAACCCATTACATGTGGAGGCAGACATGGCTCTCAGACTCAATGTACAACCAGTAGAAATCGTCTATGATGAGGTAAGAATTTAGTCAATAAATCTAAAAATCACGTTTCTTGACGTTGATGACAATGATATTAACCGGTTTGTTAACAAAAAAGGTACTCGCAAGACAGGCAAAATCATTTAGTGTTAATGACAGAGTAATGTTTAGAAACCGTTGTAATAGTGGTATTTGTTGTTACATTTCCTCACCAGATGATGTAAACGTTATTACTTGCAGCATGCGGTGACAGAGGTTATAGCATTCTTTCAAGTACCACAAGTTACAGCACAAGATGTCAAAAAGATGGTTTATGCAGGGCTGGACAGAATGGCAAAAATCAGTAGAGCTGGTCTACACTATGCAATAGAACAACATAGGGTAAGATTTAATGGCCTCGTAACATAAATTGTAAACAACACCGCGGATCTGTGAAAAGACAACATTGGTTGTTTAAGTTATGTCTTTGTTACACGTACAACTTTCTGCGTTTCAGACGGTGCATTTGTCGGTAAACATGAGGTCGCCGTACATAGTGATACCGGAATATGGAACGTTGCATAGAGGCGGAAATGTGGTCGTCTTAGATCTTGGTAAACTTAAGGTAGAGAGTGAGCTGCAGCCAAAGAATCTCTCCATGAAGGTATTTTAGTATTTCACATATTCATTTGGAATACTATAAATTGTTCGAAAATACAACTTAGTCTATTTCGGATGAGAAAATAATTGTATAAAGGTGAGACTAGAGTTGTGTTGTAAACCGTAAAATATATGTTCAAAACTGGTTCGTGTCATAATTTAGGAACTTACCTTGTCTGAAGTAGAGTCGAGGCTGTACGACAAGTTCAACATTACCATAACAGACATTAAAGCACTGTTAGCGGATTCTGGTAAGTATTGCAGTAAAAAATAACTCATGAAGAGAACAAAAACGAAAACGAACTTAAGAAAGAGTATCTTTAGAAAGATGTATTTCTTATTTCTTTTGGGATAATGTATCAAACCTTGCTTGCAGGTGACGACTGGCACACAGCGCAAACTCAGGCCGACTCAGAGTTCCATATTGTACCCAGTGTTGGTATGCAGCTGGCATTCTTCAGCACTGTCAAGTCAGATTACACACAGCTACCACAGTAAGTATAAAATATACATAATGGTAATGTACATGTAAGTTCTGTATTACACAGTACAGTAAAACCTGTCATTTATGACCACCCTTTGGGACCAATTTTTATGGTCGTAAATGACAAGTGGTCTCAAAACACAGTATGATTTAAATGGAAATCATAATTTTCGTTTTGTGATATCTAGTCACAAATGACAGGTGGTCATAAAACTCGGTGGTCGTAAATGACAGGTTTCACTATAGCACCAATGCTTGGTAAATGAACCGAAACTGTCCCCAAAGATAGCATACAGTGGAACCTTTTTTGAGCGACACCAAACTTTTCCAATCCAAAAGTGTCGTAAAAGGCAAGATGTCGCTCAAAGCAGGGGCATTTAAACTGGTCTAAACCATGTTACTTCTGTGGAAAGTGTCGTAAAAGACGAGATGTCGTTCAAAACAGGTTCTACTGTATACTTATAGCTACATGTATGTAATTGTCGCAAAGTGGTTTTTCACAATTTATGTATCGAAGTAAATAGTATTTCTTTTGAACAGAGGAGACCAAATTCCCTGTCCAAATTGGTTCCAGTTGATCTGTTACGGATTTGGTTCAGTGATTTCAGTCACAGTTGGCTGAATCTGCCTGTATCTGGTGCCTGGATGTCCTAGTTACATACCCTAGTTGACCATATTTGGAAATATGCATA
>JBCAUI010503371.1:0-26180 GCA_038406195.1 Haplosyllis anthogorgicola | reverse complement strand
AACTTGTTATGCACTAGTTGTCAGCAATGTCAACACTAAGCACATCCTAGCCATTCAATGCACCAATCATCGCAAATGATTCAAAGTAGAAGCCGTATCAATATGCTAACATTTGTTATTATTGTTATTATTGTATATATAAAAATATATGTGTGTGTTGTTTGTTCTTATTTCGGTGGTAGTCGAATAATTATTTAAAGAACTATCTTTCTCTATTTACAAAAGGTATTGTACACAATGGACTTGCAATGTATGCGACCTGGGTCACTATTGCAACACTACTTAATCTGGCAATATTTTTAACTTACGTTGACGGAATAGGATTAGATCAGCACAACGCTTCAACTATTAGCCTGTCAGTCCTTGCCTTCGAAATTGTTGCCTTTGCCTATATTGACAACATACTGTTAGAAATGTAAGTATACTTGCCATTTTAGACAAAATTTTATGTGAGATCATACTACTAACAAATATAAGACCCAAAATGTGTCACGCTGGTGACCGGCAAAGGATCATGGGATGCCACCTCATTAACATAATTTATGTCTGGCAGACTGACCCCGCCCCCAGCTCTCTCTATCTGATTCTCTCTATCCCCTTCCAACGGACGGGTTCCATCTAGTATTTCTATAAATTTGCGATTCCATAATTCTGTTTTGTCTACACTACTTTAATCGTTTAATTACAGGCACACGAGGTATCTGTACACACCTTACATCGTCCTTCATATGGCACTCATAGGAAGTATGACAAAAAATTGGGATAGTGACAATTCTAACTCTATATTCACAGCTGGTCTGCTTGCAATTGGTGCATGTAAGTATATTACCTTATCTTTGTAGATCTCTTGTAATGTTTATTTAAATATGAGCATATTTTAAGTCACTTAACAGGCTTATGACAAAAACAGATTGTTCGCATGGATAGACTATGGATGTTTGCGGACTCCTGTCTCAAAACAACGGACAAAAGACTCTAAATGAACCAAATAATAGTCTGTGCAAAGTAGATTTTACGTGAGAATAAACACGAGAATAAACAAAACAGTTTGGGAATAAATATATTCTGTTTTTCATTCTTTTAATTTCACAGTTGCTACTTTGATGAAAATTATTCTGTCCATTTATCGCACAAGAAAAAATCCGCTGTATCCAGAAAATGGAGAAGATAATCTCATGCCGACTATTGCATAAAGATACAACTGCAGCCTTAGATATTATTAATATTATATATTATATACCATATTATTTATCGTAATTACATATTTTACTGCTGTAGAATATTATTTGTTGTGCAATGTTGTTTACCTTTCTATTGACTGCCAAACTCGTAAATATCACAAAGTGTACTTAAAACAAATAAAATGACTGAACTCAACTGGTATTTTTGACACTGTATACATCGTCTATATTTTAAAGAAAATATGTAAAAGTGATATGTAATAAATATTGTAACAGCAAACGCTCGTTACTTTTTTTTTCTTTTTTTGTATGTGCGTGTGAGTGCGTGCGCGCGCGTGTGCGTGTGAGTGTGCGTGCGTGCGTGCGTGTGTGTTTTTCATGTTCGCAGTTTGTGATGAGGAAAACAGCCTCTCAAAAGTCACAGATGAATCCTGTTTACAAACAATGTAAATGACGTCACTTCTCGTCTTTCCCAGGGATTCCCCTTGTCAATGAGTTGTTATTGTTATGCTTGGAAGATTGTGTATTGCAAAATATGACAAATGGGCCAAAAATAAATAGCTAATCAAAGTGATACTAACGTGTCCAGTACCTATTTAGGCTAAGGAATTTTATAACCATACAAAATAAGGAAGTTACCAAAGACTGACACTCGGCAACATCGTCTACAAGGAACAAAAATAGCAAATTCAAGATGGACTTCTCAGAAGTAGAGGATCTTATTGCTGGAAAGAACTTGGAAAATACCTCTGATGGAATCGTTGATCGACGATGGTTTGACAGGAGTAAGGATTTTATGAAAACTTTCTAAAATATTTAAAATTTGAAACATGTAGGATTAAAGATATTGAGACAGCTCAATGAATCAAAAGTGGACAAAACATTTCACATAATTTTCTTTCAGAGAAAGAATTCAAACCTGTGTTGAGGAGAAATGTGACGTATGTAGTAGCTGGTGTGTTGTTCAATGAGGAAGGACATGTCTTGCTGAAACAAGAGGGATTCCATCCACACTGGGGACACTGGTATCTTCCTGCTGGTAGAGTTGATCCAGGAGAAACATTATCAGTAAGGTCCAAATTAAAATTCAAGCAGCCCATCCTTTAACGCAACAACATGAATAACTGTACTGTTAAGGTTGCGTTGTACGCTGTGTTGGTTTATAATGTAACGTCCATTGGGTAGCGTTACGTTATAAACCAACATAACACAATGCTTAACGCATAAATTTCTTCGAATTGTAGTTGTTAACGTTTAAGTGTTGCATTAATAGATGGGCGTTAAGTTTATGAAAACGAGCTGAAAGTTATTGGAGATAAGAGATGTAAATGTATGTAATTGTCATCGGGCTTGATGGTGTGATTGTATGGTAGTTTTTGGATCCTTGGGTCCGGGATTACGAAAGATAATTTCCCCTGTGCATATGATTATTTAATGAAAATACCCGTAACGCAAGTATGTCTTTCATTTGAAGGCATGATAAATGGAACTGGCATCAATCCTTTTTCTTATTGATTTCCATTGTGTAGGAAGCGGCCAAACGAGAGGTACGTGAAGAGACAGGCAAAGAGTTCGAACCCACAGCACTTTTAGCAGTAGAATCTCCAAGTGGTGAATGGTACAGATTCACATTCACCGGAACAATAACTGGAGGGAAGTTACGCACCCTAGCAGAGCAAGATAGTGAAACAATGCAAGGGGCATACCATCCTGTAGACACTGTTATGAGTGCATCACATAATACAGGTGACCCGATGAAGTGAGTGAATTCCAATGAATAATTCTACCGAAACAAAATACATGTAAAATATAAATAAAGTATGCCATCATGACGACATTAGATATTATATATATACGTGATAAAGTCTGTTATACTGGCAAAATTTGTCTCCGTCGATTAAGTCTAAATGAGAATTTTGCATTCACGAAAGTACGGTAGAACCTGTCTTCAATGACACCTGTCTTGGGCGACATCATGCCATATTTTTGACACTTTTTCATTTTCACAAAGTAGCTAAAACCAATGTAAATTACCCTGTCTTGAGAGACAGTCTGCATTTTACAACACTTTTGGGTAGCAAAAGTTAATCGTCGCCCAACAGGTTCTACTGAACATGGTGTTTTACAAAAATATCACATCTTTCTTTGTAGAAATTTTATTTTAAGAGGAAGGGATATATTAAAGCTGATAAATTGTGGTGTGCAATATTACAAAACAGAAGTTGAACCTCATATCAAGATTTTACCCTGTGATATAGCACATTACAGTATGCTCATTCGACCACTTATCCTGTGTTCCCCGCAAGTTGAAAATAGGTATGTAGAAATAGTGACACATATACAGTGGAACAAAGGAAGCTGGGTGACTGAGTTATTTTTTTCGCAACCAATTAAAGAAAAGACATAACATTTGTGATGGAACTGTATTTTAGTTCAGGTTTAAGGAAAGGCAACTGGATTTTTTCATAAAGAAAGCATACGATCATAAGAACTTTGACGCGAGTGTTTTCCTTATCCTTTTATCGAAAGTATATTTACACAGATATCCGTCTCATTTCAGTGAAAATCAGGAGATATATTTCTTATCTACAAAAAAAGATGACACTATCACATCAATCAAGCTGCCACTCTTTAAATATGACCCCCGCCTAATTTCTGGACCTGATGTCGTATTGATGTTCTGCCAGGTAAGTTATTAACTTATTTTTATTATCCTTTCATACATTCCTAATAACTTTCAGTTAATTATTTTATTACTTTACTTTATTCTCACGAATAAGTTCTTAATATATCAACACTTATATTCTAAAGGAGCGAATTATAAATCTTCATTTTTACAGGAAACGGTAAAGATTCATCCAACCTCCATAAAGATCTGTGGGTTATTAGGCGTGGAACACAATGGAATGACTCCTAAAGGTCAGTAAAAATACGTAAAGTTATCTCCAATATGGTTAGTAGGTGTAATGTGCAGATATATCCAAAAATTACATTATTTAGAGTACAAATGAACTTGCTCTTTACTCTGTACTGCTCGTTCTTTCGATTACTCCTAATCCTGTCAACTGTAACACCTTAAATTAATGTATACATATGAGACCATAAAATGGTTTATTTAATAGTTACATTAAAAAGGATCCTTTATGCAGTTACGGGAGCTGGAGACCTCCACGATGGCTTGTTGCTGACTGTGGTGGTAAAATTGGACACTGTAGAGAAGACTGTCCCTGAAGTGACAGACAGATGTGCATGGACTCAAGTCACGAATCCAGAATTAAAAGAAAAACTGTTGAAAAGTTATAACGCAACTGAAGCTTGTGGCCCTATACCATTTATGTTTCGATAAATGCAGCTAATTCAGTTACTTGCCGTTCCTCTTGATCAGGTAGCCATAGATAATATTACACAGATTTAAAATTACAATTGGTCTATTGAATACTCTGGATACTGTGAGACTTGAAAATTATTGTTGTTATTGGTTGACAGTATGTTTATCTTTAGTTTTACAAATTACTACGGAAAGTACTTGTAACGGAAGATGGTGTATTAATGACGTGGTGTTAACAAGCACAGAATACTCCAGACAACTTTTCTGATGAAGCTCAGTTCAGCCATCGGAATCATAAAACTTATTGTGGATCTCTTTTACCATCACACATTCCACGTTTCATCCACAAGTTCTTTCTTTTCTTTTCTTTCTTTTTGCATTGTTTTGTTTAACAATTTATCAACAATTGACATATTACAAAAACTCTAAATGTGTACAGATTGACAGTTATAAATTTATGGGAAGTCTGTTTTGACATACTTAACTATACAATTAAATAATAATTTATGTTTTGTATTCGTACAACGAAGAAAAATGTATTTGTATAATGAAATTGCCATAAACTTTTGATTATTATAATTATATAATTATTATAATATTTAATAATATTATAAACATTTAATTATCATAATTATTATATTTTATACACATAAATGTATATCTTATTTCTACTTTCTTCCAGTTATACACTAATTCGTAATATGTTATTGTAAAATCTTACACATTTGTTTTTTTATTCAATAAAATACTGTTGTAGATATTAAGTATAACTTGATTTTGGTTTTTTTATTGTTACATTTACTGAAAGATACGCACATAATGAAATGACGATGAATGCAATGTGATGCCATGATGATTTGTCGTTTGTTGTCGTCATTCACGTTGTCACTATTGACTTGTTGTCTTTTAAGATTTCTCTCTTTAGATTGATTACAAAGTTGCCAAAATGAGATATGTCCGCCCTGCAGATGTGATTATCTCCCAATTGTTTCCTTTGCACTTTTGCTGTTTCCGGAGTACTGAACTCCCTTCGTGCTTTCTAACTGTACGTACCTCCATCCCATCATAAAATCCTTTACATTGTAAATGCGAATTCGAAAAAATCTTAAGTATTAAATAGGCTGGGGTAGGCCTTCGTATAGGATTAAACCATAGTGTTGTTCAAGTGAGAGACACAGCATGGAATTCAATTGTTACAAACGACAATTCGGGAGCTGTCTAAATCGATTGTTAAGTAATAAAGATAAAATGTACATTCAATAATATCTCTTTATCATAGCAACAGGAAGTTATATTCTAATATATATGTCACGGTGCTAAAGTTCGTGTGTACCTCCGGGGTCCGGTAGGCCCGGTAGCGAAAGGGATTACGCAAAATTTTGTGTGATCCGGACCGCATCCGGACCTGCGGAACCCCGGATGGTAGTCTCTAGGCCTGTGTAGGGCTGTGTAAGCAGTGCACATGCGCCACCCCGTGATGTCATGATGGAACATTTCGGGGATGACATCATGATGCCTACATCATTTGGTCTAGCTCCCAATGCTATTTAAGCGGTATGTCCATAGGCTCGGGAGCAGTCAGTCTCGACCACTCAAAGGGTTAACATCTACCATTGTGCACCTTGACCCCAGATTGCCGTTTTGGCAGGGACATTTCAATTGTAAACTACTAGTTATTCTCTTTTAAACCCATAGCATAACATGCGACTCTGAGTCCCTTAAGGACCCAGAGATCTTTTAGTTAGTTTGAATATTCTTAGTGTCCACCGCCGCGTCGAACACCAGTAATGTCTCAAAGTAGGTTGATCTGTACGGGATTACCAGCCTAACTTGACAACTCCAAATAGACGACGTGGCACACGGATTTGCGGCCCCCGTCCACCACCGTATCTGCCGGCCTACCCGAACATAGTGCGAGATACTGGTGATATATACTTATGTATAAATGCAAAAACTGTGTTATACATTGTTTGTTATACCTGTTACAGTCAGTTACAAAGCAACTATGATACTTGAAAATAAAAACGCATGCATGCAAAATAAAAACTAAAAGTTTTCGGTGTCAGCTAAATTTGCAATTTCGATTTCCTCATCTGACTTGCAAACACATTGCATGCTTTGTCTTTTTTTCTGCATGTACAGTCTTTTCCTAATCGGCCACGTTATCCTGTGAAAACATGATATGCACACACTTTTCATTTGTGCCTTTACTTTGTGATTGTATCGAATAATTACATATAAATTAGTAATCGGCCACAAAACGATAGCCAAATTCCCAAAAGCATTCATAAAATAGAAATAACGGTATTTGTCATCTAAGTAACGAAGCGGCTGGTTAAAAAGATAAAAGACCATAATTGCAACTTTTGGGATCGAAAACACTAAATAGATGTTACAGAAAACGGTACTAAGGAAAGCCGTGTGGGCTGGTGCGCACACATCACTGGGAATACTCATGTCGTCTTTTACCCAGTGTAACAGATCTATGACGTCCTTGTCCTGGCAACCTGTGAAAGAAAGCAATTTTAGAGAAAAGGTATACTAAAGAGAAATATAATACAGAAGATCACGTTCTTTCAAACAATTTAAAGCCTTTTTTGGCGACAGACTACCAGTAGACTGCCAAAACGTTGGATTTTTTGGATTTACTTTCCAAATTAGATAAATTTCTTACTAATTTGGTAACCTTCATGTATTGTTGGGTTCTTAATATTGATGTTTAAAATGTCTGCCAAGTCATTTAAATTGGCGTAATTGGAAATCAATGGAAAAATTTACCTGATGCAAACTAGCCTTGGTGACAATCTACAGAAAACATTTTCTTCGGAATCGGAAGATCTTGGCTTTAATTGCTACTAGTGGCTACTCGTACTATCAGTAGCTGGCTGCCTGCTTAACACCCAAGTAAGGTGCGTTTTTACAATGAAGAAGCAGGTCAATGTGTTGACTGTTTGACTTCGATGACTGAATATCCTGTCCCGTGATTGAATACCAGGTCCAAAAAGAGCGCCAATGCTTCTCAAGTAGCCTAAAAGCTTAATTTCGTTTAAAAAAATTAAAGATTATACAAACCTATTAATAAGTATGGCAGAGCATATGTTATAATGATGTACATAAAGCAGAAATAAACGATGTAGTAGTTGTCCATTGGATCAGTTTTCTTCGGTAGAATCAATTCCCAATGATCATCAATAGCATTTGAACAGGGCGAGAAGAATTCCTTGTCCAGATGATAAAGAATAACTCTTATTTGTGGCACATAGGGCAGATGATAAATCAGCACCAACAACACCAACATTGCCAGTTTTACCAGGTTATTCCAATGGGACAATAATTTGTTTTTCTTTTTGAAATATTTGATACATCTGTAGCTTTCATTTATGAGAAGAAATAGTATCCACGTTGCTAACATATGGAATACACTGAGGACAATGGTGACGTAGTTCATAATGGTGATATCGTTCACCAAATCGAGTTGTTTGAACTTCAGAAAGATGGCTACAGATGTGAGATACATCATCTGACAAATCAGAAAGCTGTACACCAAAATCTTGGAAGATAGTCGCATATCCTGGTCCCATCTCAAAAGGAAGCACACCAATATGTTAACTGCAATGCCAACGTATGCAATGATTGGAATCACTAATTGTTCTGTGGTAACCTCTATCTGTTGTAAGACCACCTCAACTTCACTGAAATTTAAATGATGAAATAATTTCTTTCTATTGTTCGTAACGGTACATTGATTTCCACGAATAGACAGTTAACTAGCCAATGCGTGAAAAGTGTAGATTATTACAAAAAGCGTAGATTATTTTGAAAAGTGTAGATTTATGTTTGGAAAAGTGTCCATTATGTTGTAAATTAAGTCAAATAACACCACTCGGAAGTGTAGATTAACGGCTAATACTCGGGCTACGCCCTCGTATTATACGCCGTTAATCTACACTTCCTCGTGTTTTATTTCATACATAACCGTATCTTATAAGTACAAAAACCTATAATGAAGTAATAACGGAACACAATGTATTCATAACACAATTTGGAAAATCAACTGAAAGTTATGTGTATAATGATAATTATACCACTTAGTAAAATATAATCTAAAATTACTAAAATTGCACTCGGGCAGTCTTTTACTACTTCGCGGACATTTCTAGTCAAAGAATTTGTCATTTTCAAAGCATAATCCTTGATTATCTAAGTTTAAGCAGCAAACTGTTGTCATGAACAAATGATATATTAATACCATTCGTACGTAGACCCCTTTCTATTGCTGTGATATATACTTTTATTAGTCATACATCTTTTACTACAAGTATGCAATGTAATAAGTTGTAAATGGTATTATTGACACATATTGCAATAATCTTTTTAATCTACTTACCTGGCGGTGGTAGCCTCAACATCCAGCATCCATGTTTCAATTTTGGTTGTTGCATTAAAGGTTGTATTTTCTGCATTGGTTACAACGACTGGCGTCTCAGTGCTGTAGGGTTCTAACGTCGTCAAATTAGTGTAATTAGCAATTGCCTCCTCTGCTAGTCTATCACACAATGCATTCAATGTCTCAAAATGTATATCCTCCATTACGAATATTAATGATCCTGCAAAAGGTCATAACAAATATTAGAAGTGTCCTACAACTGAGAATGTCCACATTGTGTGAGGAAACTCATTCAACATATTTTTGGCTGATATTCAGCTTTAACTGATACAGCCCACTCGGTTTTAAATATTGAATGCGGTTTGCCTCTGAATTGGACCTTGGTATCTTAACGAAAGTAGCTGTAAGGTGGAATTGCATAAATTGCATCATGAAAACATATTGCCACAGCTGCACATGTGATATCCTTGCTATATAATATTGAACGTTTACATATTGTTCGTTTTTGCAACAAATGTTACTGGTGCTTCAATTGAAGTTTCAAGACATTGTACTTTAATATGAGTAATATTAATTAAGCGAGCGATTACATTCATTTACTAATAAAAATAGCCCACTGAGAGCAATTTAATCAAAAAATTTCAAACACAATAGCATAATTAAATAGCTGTATACATGTAGTAATAGTCTAAATGTAAATAATCAATGCGAACTTACCCGAAACAGGTGCGGATTAAAACGGGTGACTCAAGATAATCGTCCTTCTGGGTTGAATGATGAGTGCGAACATACCTAGAAGTCCACATACAATGATCACAAATATGTACAAACGGAGGAAATTATGTTGTTCTCTGGGATCTCACTTCCCCAGGAATCAATTAAGGTTCGTAGGACAAATTACAGTTAGTACATCCAACTGAAACATTCTCTCAATTTCTCCAGAGACGTTTGATGTTGACTTGTGATGTCCGAAGTCCCAACCCAATAATGCAGCTTTCGTTTATTGTGTTTATCTCAAGTTGACGACAGCTGAATGGAAAATACACGTTCTCTATTGATAAAAAGCTGTGAATATTAATACTGCACATAATAATGTCATGTTGAATTATTGCTTTGCTTTAATGTAAGGTTTGAGACAGTTAACATAGCACCCTTATATTACAGCCATCTGAAAGAAGTTAATTGAGAGCAAGATACTCTACTAAACTTTTTTGTATGTGTTTTACAGATGACCGCCTTACTAAATAAGGCAATGCTCAAATCAAACATTTTAAACTGGCTGCTCTTTCAAAATTAACTTGATATTAAATAGTAACATTCAATGAAAGATATCTGTTCAATCAATATTAGACACACCTAGATGCATACCATTCGTCTATTTAAATTAATGTACTAAAATCTTAAGTGCGTTTTACACAAAAGTCCACTTTACTTATTTGCAACTTGCTGCTAATGGCTTATTTCGAGAATGTTAAAAGTAAAAATTTAAATTCTTTCACTAAACCTGTCAAAAAAACTAATTAGACTGAATTTACCAACAATGCTTTTTAATCTGGATGCAGGTTAATATAACTTAGTTTTGTGCTAAATTCTTCACATTGATTGACTCATGATGTCTTTATCTCCCAAGCAATATTGTTCTGCCTTATCTAGTTTTTTTTGGGCAAGTTTAAAATTAGAAACCATAAAAGCTTAGGAGCATTTGTTTGGGAGCATGTATGGAATATTGGTATTGCACTCCACATTTATTCAAGTGCTCAAGCAAAAGCTGTTTTTTCTGCCAGCTTTTCCGCAATAATTCCGTCTGGCTCTTTTCTGCAAATTCCATTTAAAAGAACATGCTTAAATACCTGTTCAGTGACAGAAATATTAAGTTAGCACCTTAACTACATTTACCTAGTGAAAGTAAATGCAAACAAATTTAGACGTTTTGCCACACCTTTACAGATTTGAGGTTGGATTAATTTATTGGCTAGTTGGAAAAATTCATCTCGTCTCTTGTCAATAATAATTGCAAACAATTTTATGCCAGAGGGACGTTTTTGATCAGATCCACTGAAAGTCCCAGTGTACTTTAATGTTACATCAAACATTTAGAAGAATTGCACTGTTTAATTATATTTTTTAGTTTGCATAACCATGACTATACCCAATTTTATTATTCTGCTTTAATTCTTTAGTATTCTGATATCTATGGTATCTACATATTCATGAAGGAAATATTACACTGAAAACGTCAAATCTGAATGTGATCAAAAACCTCAAATGGAAGTTGACACAATTCAATCAATTAAGCAATCGACCGCTTGAATTACTTCTCCATAGGATTTTGAGTGTTACTTGGTGCGTTCAGTTTGCACTTACGAATTTCTCCTGGTAAGGATATTTACCTAACCTAACTGCGGAACCTTTACCTTTTTTTGTTTTGATCAACTTAGTTCGGCTAATTTGCCGAATGTGGACTAATATACATGTATAAATTAAAAATTGCAATTTTCTGTAATGGATGAACGGGTAAAATAAATAAGAAAGACTTTCAGGGTTAACACATCTAAAGATTGTACAAAATTTCTGCGTACTTCGTACAAGTGGTACGAAAGTGAATTGTAACATTATTGCACAATGTCAATGGCAAACTTATTCTAGCACATGTACACACCAGTACTAACTGCTAATTTCAACTGTTCCTTGTTCATTGAACTAGTAACATAACAATGACTACACACTAGTTCTTCGTAAAATATGCAGTTTTATTTTTCAAAAGTGACTATATTTGCAGATCTTTACAATAAGAGGTTTCTACATCGACTTCAGTCCTGTGACAACAACATGGCTCCAACAATTGTGATAGAAAAATCCACAGAATTAAGTGGCGAAGAATTGAAACAATCGAAACAGGAAATTTGTTCTCCTTTCAAAGTGTTTGGCATTTTGGATTTTTCAGAGTAAACTTTGCAGCTGTTGTTCAAAGAAAGTGAGAGCATATACAAGAAATCATTTAATAAAATAATGAAATGTAGATCAGGTTACACAAAATTTCAGTTGTTTTATCTTCGAACAAGCTAAGGGATCGATACATGTTCAAAGACCTGTCGAAAAACACAATGCTTTTCTTCATAGTTACCACAGTTAGCCTATACGGTATTTATAGGACTAGATCGAAATTCAAATTCGAAATGAAAATACATTGACAACTACAGTTCTGCAAGATTCGTTATCTTAATTCTGTTTTTTTTTTCCAAAGTAAACGTTCATTCAGCGTCCAAATAAGTGTCATACAATTCAGCCACCAATGTCCAATATATAACATTCCATAGCACAATTTTACCAGGTATTCGCTTGGTTCAATACTGTTACTATCGATACCGTGCAAACGTTAACAAAAAACCCTGTTCAACAAATACATTCATTCAGAAGAAGCACTATATACATGTACATCACACTTAAAGATTACGTCACATTATAATAGTGTACACGTTTAATATAGTAAAAAGACGTGACGCAATGAGATATTTCTATTCTATATTCGTATACCTATTATCACGCCAAAGAGCTTAGTGGCCGAAAGTAGAATTTTAAAGTAGATAATTTGGACTAATGTTCCGTTTAAGCTTACCACGTCATAATAAATTTTAATTTTGGTTCGTCAAGTAAGTTTTTCCTCTCCAACTCAGATTGAGTACTTTTCATATATCTTATTGCACTTCCCCGAAGTTCCGTACAAATTGTTTTCTATTGTTTCAGTGTCGTGTTCATATACGCAATACAAAAATAACATTACCTTTAGTGACTTAGACAATATAAAATTTCAGTCTAAGGCAAAGAATGGTGCACTTTCAAGTCTATTGTGGACGAAATACACAGATTAGTTCTATTACTGACTTGTTACAGTGTTTCAAGTATTAAGGCAGATTGTTCCTTCGTTAAGTGAATACTTGATCTGAATTTCGCCAATTTTCCGATTAAGACATGTCCCAGATTAATTTCCTATCAGCAAAAGAAAACATCGTGTCAAACTTGAAAATAGTATGACACATTGAATGGAAAGTTACAGAAGGAAGATATCCACCTTAACCCAATGGCTAGACCTGGCAAAGTTACCAAACACACAAGACTAGTTAATACATCTTAATAGATCTTTCACGGTTTGTCCCCCAGTATATATTACCACCCCAAACTTGTTGAAACAGTTTTACATACATTCAATGAAAAAGATATATACATTAAAGCCTCTTTTGTGATAATAGTTGATCTGTTAATACATATAGAACCTACATAACACACGTTTAATTATAGATCGACACTCGTACCAAACAAGTACACTTTTGATTCGAAATCCTGCCGCTAAAAATCACACTGATGAGCACGACGCCTTTTCATACAATGTGCTCAGTGTGAATTATTGAAAGCAAGTTCCAAAGTACACCTTTTCCATATCACACATACCATTACACTGTTATTATTATTATCACAGAAGATTTTACGTATTTTGTACATTTTTCAACTGTCCAACATAATTACAAATGAGTTACCTAAAGCTGATATTGTGATTGGGACTGTTACAATGGATATGCCGGAACCAAAATGCAAAGGATTTCATCATTCATCCGTTAAACTGAACAACTATGACGGAATATTACGACCCAGTAACAAGCAACTGAATACTGGCGCAATTTCACTACACAATCGAAACGAAATTACGTTATTACATGCTCCCACAGACATTTTTAATCGCACTGGTCAAATAAATGTGTTAAGGACTAGATATGCACTTCACTATGAAAACAAAATCCAACAAAAACCATTTCTTAACGTTAACCTAATTATAACATATTCATTGTTCTCGTGCAAGATATATTTACATTTTAGAAAATGAGTAACCACTATTTAAAAGAAATGCATAATATAAATTAATAAAACATAAAGTAATTCAAAACGTAACTATTTCAACTGCAAATATGTAAGTGACAAAAACCTTCTTATGGCTTGGGTTATTGAGGGTGGTAAAGAAAGTTTAACATAAACTTTGTACATAACTAATGAGTTCCTTGTTTAAGATCAGACATTCTTTCATAGTTTACGTTTAGACAACTTGATATCAAGATTTTTTACAAATGCATGTTACAATGTCAATTACAAGTACTGTATCAGAGTTGAGTGTTTCAACCAATCAGTATGAAATTATGACACGGCCTTCACGAAACATCTTGAAAACGAAGCCTAATACTTCAGTGTTTATATCTTGTGTGAGTAAATAAACAATGTTAAATGCAGGGGAATCTGTCATTTACTCTCCTTATTTCTTGCAAGATCGGTTTGTCACAAATCTTTTTTCGGGAAGCAAACAAAGTACAATTTACTTGTTTGTATGTTGAGTATACATCAACTGTGGACGTATTTTGTTCAACTTCAAAGGTAATTGTTTTTAGAAGATTCATTCACTCTTAAAGACACAAACAATTTTCTAAATGCGAAACATTGTCTCCCTACAGACACAATGGCTTTTCTGTAACAAAAATTCACCTCCCACATAATACCATAGAGGAAATATCTGATATAATACAATTCAGGAAATGTTTTAAGTCTTTCAAACACTTATTGACAACAATACACTTGTGTGATAGTTAACACACACAATTATACAACAAATATTCTATACATTCCTGTACAAAATGGGTATAGCCCGTTTCATTTTCCATATACGGTACAAACATTTCTCTATCTGTACATGATAAATAAATATAGATTCTTTCTTGCTATTTATATGACTTGTTTCCATTGTTACCCCTTCCGTCACTTTGTAAACAATTCATCATAGTGTGTGATGAGTAGCTGCGCACAAGAATTGACGTAACCCATAGACGTTAAAGAAGCCTGGAATATTAAAAAAAAACCCAGTATTTAATCATGGTGAGTCTTATCTATTTATTTGATAGAGTCCTGAAACAAATTCATCCATTCAATTTAAATTATTCCATTGAAATTTTATCAAGAAAATAAATAAATAAGTTTCACTGCAGCACTTAACTCCTGACATTTACTCATATCACAATTGTGTTCAATGTTTGATGTAAAGTGCATGGTATGAATTCAATTACCTGTGATTTGGACCACATTAGGTTGGGACCAAATACAATGGCTAAGTTCTGAGCTGTCATTTTGTTGTGTTCGCTACGTGATTCCACCTAAATAAACACAATACAATTAACTTTGTACTTAATAATATTCAGAATCTTTTAGAAAAACGTTGTGCGTTTTCTCTATAAATTGACTAAAGCAATTCTTATGTCATTGTACACGATGTTCGAAATCAAATCTTTACCGCACATAGAAAATTCGAGTAAACTCATAAATATAAAATAATTTTACTTACTTCTTGTAAGAAGTTGATGACATATTTAAGAATGAAGTAGTTGTCATCGGGTAATTCATCGTGTAAGATTCTCTTCATTTCTTCCAATCTTTCTTTATTCTCTAATGCTACAAAATAAGTACAATATATTGCCCTTTATATTCACAGATAAACCTTTCTTATGTTGTGTAAATGTTTCTTTGTTACACGGATGACTAAATTTAAATTCACAAAACCATCTCTACTTTTTCAATTACATGTAGATTTTCACTCAAACGTTGTCACTTGATTTTCTCTTATACGTGTATAAAATAGCTTACACTGCACTCTGACTGTGTGATCATACAGGTCAAAGGTCATAATGGGTTCGGGTAACTGACGTAAGAAGCTCTTTATCAAAGCAGCTGGTAAATGCACATCTGCGTATTGCTGAAATTAGACATTATTCATGTTAATTTATATCAATTACCTTAAGATACTCTTTTGTAGCAATTTCAAATTAACAAACGCAAAGAAATATAATAAAGGTTTCCTCCCCAACAAAACAGTTCGCTACTCATCTTTGATCTTACAATTCACAATTTCTATACAAGTACTTACCGTAAAGTCGACAGTCTTTCCTTCATTAAACTGCTTCTGCACTTGTTTCAGTATATTCGCATTTGCCGATCGTCTAAATATGCCTTCTGTACCTAAACCTGATAAATATAATAGAAAATTCACGTAAGGCACTTCGTTTCTGAAAGGTTTATTGTAATAAAATACATGTACAATCTATGTTACTCACCCTGTTCTCTGATGTAAGTGCAGCACTGTTGTAATACGGGTGGAATTATATCCTTATGGTTTTCCTTTATGCTGTTAGAAAAAATACAATAAATGTAGACCAGTTTAATGTATAATACTCGTCTCTCAAGTGATGAGATAATGATTACAGGTATTTGAAGTTCATTCTCCTGGGACCATTACCATAACAAAAAGGAAAACAGATCTGTTATAAATGAAACTATGCGAAAACAATTTTGCCGCTTTAGCGTTGCAAATAAATCCCGCCAACCAATATATATACTTACTGCTTTATTGACACACAAAACTGTGTCGTAGCAGTAATTTGGTGTGCTTGTAAATCCGGCCGCTTGTACTGCAAACTAAGTAGACATTACACTTTGGCCCATGTGTACATTTAATACTTATCAGTTCTTTCAAGGCTCGCATGTATCCATTTTCGTATGTAAAAATTCGCAAACAGAAACAAGGAAATTCAAGATCTTTCATGTTCGTCCAAAATCACCTAGAAAGAACTGACAAATACAACCTGGGACCGTACTTCTTTAACGTATAAATTACTTACAATTCTATGGAAACGCCAAACTGCTGTGTCGGAGGGGGCGCGTGTGTTATACTGGTTGGCACTGGCTGGGGCTTGTTCTTAGCTAACAGGAATGCATCGTGGCTGAAATGTGCAGATGTAGTTATTTCTTATATGATCTTCATGTGAAATTAAATCTTACGTGTGAACCCTTACGTACCTCTGTGCATCTAACATGTTTGTGCACATTTAATAAGAATTGCGTTTAGGACGAAAATAAAAATTAATGCTACTTCAAAAGTATACATTAAGCTCTTTTGGGAAACATAACTTTTTGACCATGTCATTTTCAATTACAAATGTAAAGTATGCGTAAAAGTCCAATCGCTGAAACAAAAGCAATCGACATCATTTATACCAAGGAACAACCATGCTTCAGTTGAAACAGATTTCAACAAACGTAACAGACACGAAATTTTTATTTATTGTGACACCACAAAGCTTTGACGTATTACCTGTTAATAGGAATTTGCTACATTTGAAAAAAAGTTTGCGGCACTCCTGTCAATTCAAATAACAGTGTGTAGAAGTCGCTGTTTCGAAAGGAAGTATAAAATGCACTGTAACAGCGTTTCATCACAAGCTGCTTATTCTTACAAAATCTTATGTGAGGTGGTGCCAAAGGATATTACACCATCATATTTTAGGACCAATCCTAACAGTCAGGACTCGTTAAATTAAAGCTTTAATAAGCATGTGTTTTCATCAGTTGATCTTCATCCTTGTTACCAACACTAGCCTAATGGTGTTTCACCATACTGGTGTACCATACTGAAAATTGCAGTTTCTTAATTTTGGATTAAATCTACAGTTCTTATTCATGGTATGTATGTTGGTGAAGGGGTGGAAACAGTTTATGGTGGGTTAGATTCGAGACACGGTTTGTGGTAAGCTACACGCACATGAACATTTTACCATTCACATTTTATCTGCACGTTAAAAACTGACACAATCATGCGATTAAGTAACTGGCAATTTTTTCCCTTGTATTGACAATATTCAAAGCAGATGCCTAAACACACACACACATAACATTTTGATTGGGAACTGACAACAAATATTAATTTGAAGATAAGTAGAGCATGTTGATAAGTAATGGACAAAAGGAGAGGACTTAAGCCTGGGAGAGATTAAATACATCAATAAGCAATAACGCTTAATTTTTTTCGACAGGTAAAAGTAGATCTTATGCACAAGATGCACCGTGCTACAATAAGAGAAAAAAAGATTACGGGCCGCCATCCCCAGGCTTCAAATTGGCTAACAACTTGTCATTGTGGCTGCAATAGGCAAAAGTGTTCTCTTTAAAAACGTAGGAAATGGTTATACAGTGTTACAGAAATGACAATTTAGCGAAATGTTAGGCCCTTCAAAAAAGATATAAACGGAGACATTGGCAATAAGTGTAAATGAAACGTGATGAAACATTTAATTACGATAAAATGGGCAGTCTTGTGCACTTTTTAAAATATACAAAAAAATTACCGAAATTAAAGATAAAAGACTAAACAGTACAAAATAGCTCGCATGTTGAATTATATATACATAGATAGCACGAACGGGAATGAACCTGTGTAAAATTTTTCATGAATGTTGCTACAAAGTATTTACATGTGTATACAGTACAACACACATACTTTCTCTTGTACATTCCGTCAAAATAGCGACCAGGTATATACAATGCTATTTGCAGAAAAATCACATACAATTACAGTTCATATGCAAGAACAAAATAATTTTCTTCATTTTGCCAAACTTTATACCTCATATCTCGTTAAACATAAATTACTACTGTAATTTTATGCGATTTTTCCCGTTAACTGTGGCTGCACTTACTCTTTGACTCGCTGAGGAATGATAAGTTGATCTAGATGAATGTGTTGCGCCAGCTCGTGAAGGTAATTCACATACATCACCTTTCGACCGAATTTGGCGCTGCAATTAAATCATTTATCGCAAATATCATGATACTGCGTTGTTATGGAAATGCATTCCAGTAGATAATTAGAATTGTTCAAAATACGTCTTTCTTTAATGCATAAATCAATAAAATTGGATATGCCTCACTAAGAACGAAAAACTAGAAGAAAAAAAAGAATTTTAATCAAGAAAACTACAAGGAATGTATTATAGGAATAATATATTTAGTTCTTCATTTAACATCTTCCGTCATTATTTCGAATACAGTCTGCAGTTCACCTTATAAGAGGTTTGAAGATTCCCCATATTATCTTGATGAAATTTGTAGGGTGGACTAGATACAAGGCTTTCAAATTCTTTTTATATCTGAAAAAAAAATCAGTATTGTAGGTCGCAATTTTCTAGTCAAAGCAATGCATAATGATTTACACGCATAATATTCAAGTTACATTTGAAATATATCTTGGCTTTAAACTTCACTTACATTACATGTTAACATGTCGTCGAATCATTATGTAAATGTTGAAACTCGGTAAAATATTTCATTTGACTCACTTTCTGTCAAACTCCCTGTATGCCTGGCGCAACCATCTGAACGACGGTTTGTTTTTACTGTTGAGTCCGTGGTGGAAATACACGAGCGTGTAATCGTTCTCAACATACTGGTCCAGCGTGTGCTTCAAATATCTGGTAAGTGAAAACAAATACTGTAAGTAAACACACTGAAAGGGCGACTTGATATCATATATAAGCCTGTAATTGTTCGTGTGGCATCCAACGTTGAACAAATGTTATTGCGATTTGATTTGTATTTTTACTTAAAAGCCATTGAAATGTTCATCAAAGTACATCAAGGCAAAATGTTACTTTTAAAATTACATGTAAGGGTCATCGTGACGAAATATTTTTGCAGAGGGTGCTATGTGTAAGATTTACACTCTAAAAACCGCCGGATAAAATGGCTTCACACTTGATGGATACATACTGTAGCAGTTTTTGATGGCACAGGTCTGTTGACGGAGGAAGTCTGCATGATGAAAATACTATAACTTTCCTACCTAATGTGTCATCACCTGTAAAGATTTAATCAACATACACTTAAACTGAAACCTTTAACATAAAAATAATAATACAAATAAGCGTATGCGTCAGGAAATGATTTTTAAACGTATTCAAGTGTGAGTATGGACACAGAATTCTTCCTGAAAAAAAAAGTCAAAGAGTACTAGGGACATAAAACCCCATCCATCATGTTTATACTTTACTATTACTGCAGGGCTTGACCTAAGCGTCGGTCATCGGTCTTTTGCCGGCACTTTTCATGTTTGACTGACACTTCTGATTTTATTTGTTGGTGATTTTATGGTAAGTGTCGGTCATTGTGACTGAGACATTTTGATTAAAATTAACATCTTATTGATGAATTGGCAGCCAATTCAAATAATTGACCGACACTTCTGTATTAGTGTCAGCCAAAATGACCGAAAATTTTTAATGACTAGACTGATGCCTGTTACTGTGATAAATATTTCACAAATGCCAGTGATCCACATTCATTCTACGTCGCATATATTTTACTACTGATCTGAATGCACTCTTACCTGCCACTTGTACAATGCCATATTTAGCAATATCCCGGAATTCCGATTCTGGATCACTGTACGGATTCTCTTCTGATGGCGATCCCAGTTCCTCCTCAAAATCCTCATCGATCAGTCCATCTGGAGTTATGGCACCAGTCCGGAACATTCCCCCGGATTCCCTCTCCTCTCTGGCCAGTTCTGAAAGAACAACACCAGATGGAGACTCTTGTTCGCTTAAAATCCCTTTTATGGTAGCAGTGTGAGAACCAACACAACACAGTAATTACAAAGTGACTGCCAAACACGTCGTTCCATTATGTGTGAGAGCAAATTCAATTTATAAGGTATTTCATTGTTTGCTTATTTCTTTTGTTAAAAGGGCATAACTAGATGGGAGCTTTTACATTTGACGAGTTTGTGGCTCTTCTGAAGCAACAAGTCATCAGCAGTATTCAGGCTTTTCGTCATTTGCAGTAATAGTATTTTCTCTCAAGTCTGTTTGGCAATCACATTATATGTCAATCACACACAGCGAAAACCGACAAAATGTGCATCAAGTAAATTAGCCAAAGCCTACACTTTATCAACTGGGATTGTCCATTCTCATAATTAATCTATTATTAATTACAATATGCCAATGAAAATGTATTTACAAATTGGAAACTGTTCGCGTAATCTACTGTGATAAAGCCCTCCCGTGTTTAATGTTATGCATAGCATTTCCAACGTCTTATTTTCTCGTCAAAGACTCGATAACCAATTACCATAAAATCATCCACAAATAAATGACAAAATTCACCCCTGAAGATTAGCAACTAAGATTACTTTGTCGCTACTGCTTTGCACCGCAGTGTATAATTTACTCTGGTATCTTTTCTCTGATTACTTGTTCATAAATAATACCCTAAAGCTGCTGATTAGTAGATTGAAAACGTTAAATTGAACTGATTAAAAAGACATGCCAAACTCAGTCCAGTCATGCAACGATTTAACTTATATTGATACGAACATTTTTAAGAGTCGTGTGGCCAATGAACGGCATTTTCTTTTATTTTTTGTCTGGTTTTAATACTCAGAGACCATATAATTTTCCTCTAATATCTTGTTAACTTCTTGACACTGAACTTTAACAATCGTTTCCAAAAAATGTCGGTATTCTCTACGGTCAAAAATGTTTCATTACAACATGCAATTCCTTACTATTCTCAAAAGTAAAGAATGTTTAGTGTCATAGTACAGTTGTGAATCGAGGTAAAAGACTTCTTAATCTTATCTAATTAGTATAGGACAGTATTTCAGTAAACGTCAGTTCAATTCTATTCAATTAGAATACAAAATATGTCACATCTTCGTGCACATGCAAGTTAATTATCAACTAATTGTATGAATACTTCGTTGTACAGCTGTCCTTATTAGTAGCAATAGTCAAATGAACTTCTTGTCCACTGCAAGTAACCTTTTATTGTCATGCCTCAAGTGTCTACAACATTTGTTACTTGTTGAAGTACCAAATGTAAACAAAATCCCAAACATAAAGATAATCTTAAAATCTAATTGTTTTGCTTTCATCTGTTGTTATGACAATCCAGTTAATAAAGTAAAATGTTGACAATAACAATAGCAACTGAATCTCGCTTATTTCCAGGTCTTCATTACAAAAATATCGGAACTTCATACTTCTGTAATCAATTTAATCAAGGATCTAATTTGTTTCGTGTTTCAGTGCTACTTTCATTTGCATCATTTTCATTTTGCATCACCCAACATCAACCAAACTGTATCACTCAATCACAGGTGCCGTCTTACCCTTATTTGTTAGAAACAACCAATAAGAAGAAACGTTAGATTTGACAAACCAATATGCAAAATGCAAAAAACTAGAGATGTTAAAGGTCAGTTGGAACAGGAAGTAGTATGTGGTGTGAACAACCAGCCAATCAGGTGGCAGGCTGAAAGAAAGATGGAATAATACCTTCGCCGTAAAGCATGTGGGAAATACTCAAAAAGAGACGTGAATTTTGCAAATGGATGACTGTACCTTCTTCTGCCTCCATTTCAGCTGAAATATGGAGATATTATTATTAAACACAAATTCTTATTCTAATTCTAATTCTAATAATAATAATAATAACAACAACAACAACAACAACAACAACAACAACAACAACAACAACATATTTATTGGACACAAGACATATTATTATGATGCACTATTTAAAACATTTACGAAATGAAATACAAAACGAGAATTTCAAAGTTACATAACTGAATAATTGATACGTAAAACGTAATTAAACAAGAGATATATTTGGCGTTTCAGACATAAAACACTTATTTTTCAAAAATGTGAGAAGCAGCTATTCTTCCAAGTAAGGCGATTTTGAAGTATGGTTACTTAACAGCGAAAACGTGATGACAACATCCTTCTGGAGCAGATTCTGAAACTTAATAACTGCATTAGGGAAACAAATATTTCTTGCAATCAACAACACCAAGGTTATTTTGCTTCCAGGATTACTGCAAAATTCCATCAAGTAGAATGTTGCCATAAACATAATACCAAGTTATTTACTTCATCAACTGCTATTGAATCAAAACTTTTGATGTAACTACAAATCAGCCTCATTAGGCTACATGTCCACTTGTATGTTAATGACGATTGCTACCTTGTACACATAGCTAATCTCGGGAGTGGTCTTTCATTTCAGAATCAACATCAAAAAGCTTTCATCTAATCGACACAAATTAATAGCTGGACACAGAAGTAATAGCTCTCGGCATATTTCCTACTTGTGTGCAAATGATCAAGGATCATCCTCGTTGCAGTGGGGAATAAAGGAAGTTCTAAACAAGAATTTGTTAGCAATGGATACTTTCATGCACAAAAGTCATTTGTATCAATTGTACAGGAATGGTAAATATGTGCTGAAGCTGTCGACTAGTCGATACGATACATTTTGATGACTACTGATAGAAAGTTTTGAATGTCGACCAGCTGCACCATATTAAGACTAACCCATAAGACAATCATATGTGATTAGGTTTCTGAGAATAAGGTTTGTCGTATCTATCAATTTGCCAAAATTGGATTATTATTATCTTACTGATTATTTGGACCAAAAAACAACAACTCACACACATTTAATTCTTCACGTTGTGATACCAAGGCATCGCAAACGCTGTGACAATTGTACTGATTTATCTACGAAAACGAATAATAAATAATAATAATTCTAACATATCCAATGTTCGTTTGGAATGTCGTGTCGACAAAATTTCCGACAGAAAAACTTGAGTTTCGTGACAACTCGTGTATTTGAAGAAAACTCAGTAAATTTACAAAACAATAATAGCGTCTGCGAATAACATTTCGGGATTGAAATTTGGGACTGAAACGAATACGTACCACAAAATGCTATCATTTCAACACTCCTAACCCTATTTGTAATGTAGACGTTAGTTTTAAGTCACAGATTAAAGTTATTGTGCTTCCTTATTTCTCACATTTCACTGACGAAATAAACTTTGACAAGAGTCTGCCCACACAAGGCAGCGGCGCAGAAAAATATTATTCTGAAATGAGTAATTAAGTCTCACGAGTGATTCATTTAACTCTGTTACGTAAGATCCCACGGGATTCTTACACATATTGCTGCTCACTTTTCCTAACTGCATCAGGAACCATTACGTAGGTGCTAATTACTTAAACTTTCGCCAAATTAAATCAAGATCTTCGGTGAATTATATTGGTTTTACCTTAAAGGTCAAGCCTGGGTGGGAGAATAGCAGTGGACTTCTTGTTATTAGTGGAGTAAGTGTCCTTTTATAGCTGTTTTTAAAGGACCAACAATTTCACTCGAGAGACGTGACACATCAATGTACAGATCAATGGAAGGTAACGAGACTTGACATTTAGCCACAACAGATTCACCTGCTTAAGGTATTTCAAGCAAAGACTATTATTCTGCATTAGGGAAACAAATATTTCTTGCAAATACACGGCATATTTTGTCGTGTAACTAACTACATATTTGAGAATGCAAAAAAAACAAACAAATAAAAAAACAAAAAAACATGAGATCGACTACAGGCCGACGAACAGATATGTTTTTCTAAAATCGTATTTTACATTATCCCGGTTATACATAATTTTACATTACATTACATCTTTCTTTTATGGACGTTATTTGTGTGAATACTTCCAAGACTAATAATACTTGTATCTATAAAATAACATTGTCTAGAAAAACAACCCCATTAGGCATGACAAGGTTAGAATATTGGCTTGATTTGTGCGCAAGGGATGCAACAAGAAGCAGTTTGTCCTGTCGCTGCTGTTGTTCCCTGTGAACACGGTATTTTCCACATGTGAGGATTCCAATCAGATCCATGTGGGTTGTGGCATTTAGGGACCATCTGCTGGACTCACTGTCACGTAAAGAATGTATCTGCATCAAAACAACAACAAAGTCCACTTCTTGCCCTATTTGGTGAAATTGCCACACAAATTGCAGCATCAATCAAGGCAGATATTATTGCAACTTACAACGAATTGAGGGCAAAAACTTGCCATGTATTAGTTTTCTGTTCTACCAATACAACGCTCAAACGTTTGTATCTATTTACCGTAGATCATCACCATGATCTTCAAACGAATTCCTGTCCGGCCTCTCTTTCTCAAGCTAATATCAGACAGCAGAGGAAACTTGGCCGACGCATTTGTACATATAAAACGTTAATTCAGATATCTTTGTGAAGTTTGACACAATGAACGGAACACATGTAGCTTATGGACTTGTAAAGATTCTAAAAGTAGACAGAGCGTGGGCTCAGTTTCAGTATGAAGAGGGGGGGGGGTTGTTTAAGGACACAGCTTCTATTTTAAAAAGCAGAATCGGTCAGAACAGTTTGAAGAGATTAATGTACAATTTCTGATCACAATCCTGTGTGTGGACCTAACAAAAAGGCAAGCTAATTAGTAACACACCTAAATTAGTTGTCTTTCACAGAGCCATCACAGAATCGCGTGCCGGCTAATGTTTCTTTTCAGTTTCCTGTAAATTCTGTATTGTTCCGAAATTGAGTATTAATTAACAGTCTGAAAAGTGAGCCTCGCACGATTGTTGATTAACATTTGTGTAACCTCGGTGAAGCAGACTGAATTAGGCATCAGCTGGTTCTGTGAACCTCAAGAGAAAAGACTTCTTGATTTCACATCCAATGTCTTCTAGGAAAAGTACCTACTCTCTTGATGTCCTTTGTAAACAGATCACTTCACCAAATGGCTTAATTCGTATTGGACAAATAAAATGCGATCATACGATCCTTTTGATATCTTATGTCCTTTTGATATATTTTATAGACGGAAGAAGGCGTGAATTTACAAAGGTAGTGCACATCCAGTTACTCAAAGTTTGCTGACTAATCATTATAATAAACACCTACACCGACATTCCGACAAGGAAAGTTCACTGACAGCAAAGACAACTAACTGACTGTCCATTAGGTATGGTCTTCACATTTTATCTGATTGGTCCTTATAAACGTGAGTGTAACCTTATGTAGTCTATCGTGGAGTAAGCTATTCTGATCGACACCAGACCATTCATGAGCTGATTCCGAGATGAGCAATTCTACAGAACACATGGCGAAGTTCGTACGTGAACTTCTACGTAGTTTTCGAATCATAGTTTTTATATGCACATCACAGAACTGCTCAAGGCAATAAGTGACGCGAATAACAAAACTCAGCCCTCGTACTCAATTTTTAAAAATAAAGCGAAAAAATGAAGCTTACTTTTTCCAAAAATAAAGCACTTTCCAAGAAAAATAAAGCACTTTTATTTGGTGCCACTGGACTTTTACCTACTTGAATAGTGATCAGAGGAGCATTCATGTGTGAAGGAATCTCCTTTGGAACAGCACTGGTTTACATGGGCACTGTTATTTTACACATGTATGTTCAAAATTGGCAAATATCTAATTTTTTAGGGGTGCCATGTCATACATGCTACATGGTCCCTGGACCCTGGTCCCACACATGAACCAAACTGTTTTTAC
>JBCAUI010503360.1:0-13139 GCA_038406195.1 Haplosyllis anthogorgicola | reverse complement strand
CCATAATATCTCAAAATATTATCTATGGAACATGGTGTGATCTTTCTTCTAACAAGTCGAGGAGAGGTCTGGGAAACCTTTTGGATAGTCACATGCTTAAAATGGGGTATGTATAAGGAGGACATTAATCAATTAATAGTGACACGTCAGAACCCGTTCTGTGCAGACAGCTGCAACACGTCAAAACACGGGTCTGAGCACACCGCAACAGGACGTCAAAACACGGCCGTATGCTGATAAGGGTTAAACTGGTTTTAACAACGTTGCATGCAGTGAAAAGCGGAGTAAAAAGACATGATGTCGTTCAAGACAAGTTCTAATGTATGATTATTTTTTCTAAAAAAGATTTCTGGCCTTACTTGACAAGATGTCTGACAAGAAACTTCAATACGTCCCAGTTGCACTGTGGGATCCTCTTGAGTTGCGCCCGGAGAGCCACGAGGCGCTCTGCCCGGTCCCTCACACACGCCGCGTCTATCAGGTCATCCGTCAGGTTCAGCGGGATCAGAGGTTCCGCCAAGTCTGCGAAGAAACCCTTGAGCGCAGTGGCGACGGCATTCACTGGGATGTCCAGCGACCAGATGTCCAGGTGTTGCTGGTCTGTAAATAAAACAATTTTATGAGACGAAACGTGACGTGTCAGATAGTAAAACATTCAAATAAAACCGAGTTTTAACTTTTGACTTAAAACCAATCAATAACGTTTTAATTAACCTTTTCAGCTCAAAGCCGAAACCATGTTTCCATACGACACCATAACTTGACATGTGTTGTATGTTATGTCGCTGCACTTAACCTGTCATTTCATCGGGAGAAACATTGTGGTGCAGCGCCATAACCAGAGGTAAAAGGGTTAATACTACAATTTCATAAACATTTTATAAATCCTTGCAAAAGTAAGGATTTACATGTTTTACAAGCATTTATCCTCTTTGAAATCTAACATATCTAGTACTTATTCGCATGGAAGACCAAATTTTTCAAACATCAAAGGACCAATTCAACATTGCATTATAGGCTAATGAGTCCAGGACATAAAACATTCTAATACATTTCTGTAACACAAACTGTCGAAAAATTTCCAAATTGAAAGTGCACTTTTGAGCACTTATTGTCAGCTAACAATGCTCTTGGTTAACAATATTGCACCGTAAGTCTATTTGAACCATTAAGTATGCTTTGTTACCTTCTTTAAACCGCTCGACGAGTGCATCGACATGTGCCCTGTTGCCCGGTACCCTGTACAGCCCCTCTGCGCTCAGCCCTTCCTCCTCTATGAAGCGCACGCATTTCTCCACGAAGCACGGCACTAGGTTCGTGTCCGACTGAACCATGTCCTCCAGGAAACCTATACTGGACTGTGACTGCGGACCCAGTGGGCGACCGTCTTTCTTTTTAGATTTCTTCGACATGGCTTTCAGTCGTTTCTCCTGGAATGTGTTACATTAAAAATTTACATTTGATATTATCGGTTGTTGAAGAACTTTCAAGTATGCCGTTGTGTAAGTCAGTTTTATTGCTTGGTTTTAATGACTATTTAAATACCGGATCCTCTTAAGTAATGTAATCCATGAACATATATCATTATCGAGAGGAGGGTTAAACATGGTCATGTGCTGGTTTGTTGTGCTTGACTATGACATTTGTTATTAAGTTGTGGCACACAAATTATATTTAACTAAGTCAACTTCCGGCTCTAAACTTATACAACCCAACTAACATTCCTTTCTCAACTTAAACAGCCAACATATGCCAAGTAACTTAGGCCACTGCGTATGGATTATAACAATACAAAAACTTTTCTGGGTGGAAAAGTTGAGATTAGGTAAGCATGCACAAAAATTCCGACAAGGTCACTTCTTTGTTTCACAGTCGCTTGGCCGTCGTGTTAAGTTCATTTACAGAATCGACTTACCTCTTCCTTCATTTTCCGTTTCTCATCCTCCTTTGCTTTCTTCTCTTCTTTCCGCTTCTGTTTCTCCGTGTCGGATTTGAGGCGCAACTTTCGCTTCCAGTATCCGCTGTCTGTCAAGTCACATTCCTCATCACCGAACTGCTAGTAAAAGGTACATTTTTTAGTGAATCCTTTTACTTACATAGGATACTACAAATAACTAGTACACGTTTTTGAAGTCAATGTTGTACAACGTGAACAATGAATGGCTCACCTTACTAGCACCATCACGTGGATCATAACCCCCTTCATCCTCGCCCGCTTTACCTGCAGAAAAAATATGTCAAGTATTGCTTTATAAGCTTATCAACTATACGTTTCATCATTTTGTTTAAATTAAACTCCCATCTTTATCTTGGAAGATTACAGAAATTTACAATTCCAACCTCCTATCACCATAGATTTAACTTACAAAACTGGCGTAATTCTAAGCATCACACACCAAATTCAGACTTTTTGTCCCATGTCTCACAAAACACAGAATCTCACCTCTAACATTCTATGCAATAATAATCTGCCTGGGTGGCAAAGATAAACACATAAAGAATACAGAGACGTAAAATTGGGACTGGACTTACTGGTTGAGGAGTGACTGAGATCACAGTCTGACCAGGGCGGACTGATAATGAGTGCTGAGTCTGATTCCGTTTGTTTCTTCTTGCCGCGGAAGGATCGGCGCTTCTTGGTGTGCTTCTTCTGACCCGCGTGCTCATCACCTGTACCGTCACTGCCCTCTGACGGCGAATGACTTCGTGCTGCATGAAAACAATAATAATAAACTGATGACTGCAAAAAGTCCAACTTTACATTTACTATCACCAGTTTACTTTAAAATAACGTATCCTTTAAAAGTTACACATTCTTTTGACAGTGGTAACGCTTTTCTAAAAATTGCACTACAACTTATCTTAAAAGGCGACAAACTTTTAAAGTCTAAATTAATAATAAATTTGAAGCGGCTTTGTAAATGGAGCATTTATTTAGTTTTTTAAATATTTGAATACCAATTGGTAGTAAAGTAGAACCTTTTTCCAAGGTTGGCAGCTCAAAATACGTTCTACTGTATTGTTAATTTAACAGTAAAAGTATGATTATCACAAGTACACATACCCTTTTCAAGTTGATCTTGCTGCACGAGTAGGTGTCTGTCCTCTGTGTAGGGCGGTAGAGGGGGTGGCGGGGGAAGGTTGCCGTCAGAGTAGCGCGGTTTGTGCCGCTTCTTGTGTGGCGTGGGACGGCGGTTCACACGAGCGTAAATATCCTCCTTCTTCGTCTCAGAGCTGCACTCCGAATCAGAATCTGACGCACCTTTAAGGGAAAATAACGCAGCTTTAATACATGTGAAAACCGGGATTAAGTTGCTCCATTAATGGTTGCGCACTGGTAACAGAAAGAACTGCAGTGATTCCCACCAAGAAAAATTAAATGAATAAAATAAATGAGAATGTACTGCACATTATTTGAGAGGAGAGAAGACCCATTCAGTTGTTTTCAAAAATGATTCTTGTCGAGATACAATAGCAAATTTTAAGAAACTTGTCTGATGCGATGTCTGAAACAAAAAAATCCCTCCACACTTTAAATTTTCGATAGAACTTAATGATATTCAATGGTTAACTTGCACAATTTACGTTCACAGTACTGTAGACTTCTGGAGTGAATATTACCTTTTTCCTCTTTTCGGGTTTGTGTGCGCACTCGGTGGATCTTCCCAAACGGCAGAGCATCGTGCACCCGCGCATAGTCGTTCTCCACCAACGGTACAGCATCCTACAGAGAAACAACCAGCTTATAAACCACATGTCACGCAATAATCCGCAAGTCGTTTGTTATTTAATAGTTTGGATTACATTTTCTGCCGCACTTTGAAAGTGCTATTTGAAAATAAAATTTAAACAGAAGGTGAAACATGTCACACATAGCAAAATATTGCCACACTGGCCATATTCGACCTGTCACGCTGAAAGTTAATCGGAAAATTCCAAGTATTATTGGTGGTCACAATCAGTTTTACATTTTGGGGGAAAGTTTTTTTTCCCATTTTGTTTACCTTTCTCCAATGGCCGCAATTTGAAAATCACGTCAGTGAAATGTAATCCAAAATTCAAATGATTTTAATTGACTTAATACTACAATGTGAATCACAACTATTTTCTACAATGAAACTGTTAGTTACACTAGTAGGAGCCCGTCCTTTGGACGGTTACCCATCCAAGGGAATCTTGCATGTACTTCCTATGTGCTTTTTTGTTGACTTCATTTTCAGCCAATGAGAATTTCCCCTGAGACCTCATTAACACAATTTATTATGTACAGGGTTTGTCCAATCACACAACAAAATACTGATTATGGGGAGGTCCTCCTTATCAAATCACAGAACAGAAGACAAAAGATGTTTGGTAGGGTGTCTGTAACGTGACAGAATTTTGCCTTATAATTGTTAGTAGTATGATATACTTGTGTTGGAAAAATATAAACTACATTCATTTAACAGTAGATAGTACTGAAAGGGAAATAAAGTAATGTAATTCACCATTTGGCCTAAACATTTGAAGTTAAATATACATGCTGAAAGGAAAGCTTAACCTGTTTTGAGCGGCACCCTAATTTTTCGAGACTAAAATTAAAAAGGCAGGTATGCCGTACAAAACGGGTAAAATAAACATGAATCATAAGGTATGCCGTAAAAAAGGAGCCGCTCAAAACAGGTTCTACTGTATGTATAACAAAATAGGTAGAACACACAAATAAAGCAACACAACTTGTATTCTAATTATGCGTACATATACTTGGAATGTTTGGGTTGAGAACAAAAGTGGTCGTCACAAATAATGGCTAAGGCTGCAAAACAATTATTTAACATAATTTAACATGTCAAGGCAATTTCATGCCAAATAACAAAAATTCACAACATTCATATTTTTACTATGTTAACACAGATTTATCTTTACTTACATGAACTTTCTCCTGTGAATTTTTGTAAAGTTACAGAAGCACTGAATTAAATATTAGTTGCGCAACAAGTAACAACATTATGTTCCATTTATATTGTTTATACGCAAAGTTCTTGTGCAGGGTCCTAATTGAACAGGTCCGTATATTTTACAGCGTGACTTTATAAACCACACTCGTTGCGTGCATATTTTGCCTTTGGAAACAAACAATAAATGCCATTTATGAAATTGCAATGTAAGAAATTTCCTTCAGTAATATTTGTAATCTAAATAAATAGTTTGAAGATACTGAGTATCTTTAAACAATTTTGAAAAATATTTGGCCGATAAACAAACAAATCTATTTAAAACTTCTAAGTGCAAGTGTGTTGCATGATACATTCAGCACCTTGGAGACCCCGCAGAAGCACTTCACACGTTACTGTTAATGAGTAGATCTTATGTTACATTAAGAGACAAGTGTTTGAGTGAGAACTCTTAAAACTACACATTAATGAGTTAGTCAAAGCAGAAGCAGGACTTTTAAACTTTTGTTAGCATATTCTATCACACAATAATTAATGTGAGTGAATTACATTTCTTTTATGAACTTTTTAAGATTTTACTTTTTCGCAGATATAGTGCGATAGATTGTCAATACCGTGCACTGTTAATGTTCACTCAATCAAAGAACCTGTCTTACCCTGACTGTGGCGTACTCTTGCCCGATCTCTATGTGTTCCGGAGTGGCGAGCGGCGCTTTGACTAGAAGTTGAGGGTTGACAGGATGTTGTTTGGCTGAGTGCGCAATGTTCCGGTTCAACACGTGTTTCACGCCAGCGAACTTGTGGGAATCCAGAGGCTGCAAAATGAGCACATCGTGAATCATTGGTTAATTGTAGGAATGTAGGACCAAAGTGGGATTTGCATTACTGTACTAAAGTCCTGTACCTACTATGCTATGCTAGACAGTGTGATCTATTGTACTTGTCCCCTTCAAAAGGCATGTGTGAAATCGTTACATCGATAAATAGTGCCAAGTCACACTTCTGTAACGTGGTCTTGCAATTAAGTAAATGCACGATACCCAGTGAACTCAGACAAGCTGAATCCTATATTTCTGTCTTTTTTAGGCACATTTTCTAAAGTTCCATTTTTGGCTCTGTAACTTCAATTAAATTATATTTATGCATTTCTACAAAAATTAGCCTGACAACTTCAAGTAGCTCTGTCTTACCTTTGGCTTTGCTGGTTTGGTTGAGGGTTTTGGCAGTGTGGGAGGAGGCGGCAGAGGCTTACCCCCGTGACCTGCGCCCACCGACTCGTAGGCCGGGTTCTCCTCCTGACTCAGTAGCGGCACTGTGGCGTCGTACACGTGGTCGTCATACCAACCTACAGAACGATACAACACATACAGTGAGTGTGTGAAATATAAACCAAACAACGTTACGATTTTACACAAAGCAGGGGCAGATTCAGGAAATTTTCTTTGAAGGAGGCACTGTGCTGCCTTAAAATTGAGGTGGGGTCCCCAAACCCCATAAAATCAAAGTGGAGCATGCCAGAGCCACTCCCTTTGTTGGATCTCTCAATGTAATGTAAACTACAGACTACAAACTTTTGCAATTTTCTTGTCTGTGAATGACTCCCGGGGATGTGCACATTTCTCAACAAACTGTTGCGCTTTGTAATTTCTCTTTTCACTGAAAAGGTCGCGGGATTCTTGTGAATTATCAATTAATCAATGTGTAATATTTAATTTAAACAAATCTGTCTACACACAGATTTCTTTTTTCGGTGTAAACTGTGGACTAGGTCATGCATGCTAAATGCTAATATAAATGCTCGAAAGCAAAACAAAGCAATCGGGAGAAAAGTGTTCTACAGGTTGGTATCTATTTGTCGATTTATAGCTACGTGTATCTATGCAATACTTCGCATGCATGTCAGTTTACCCAGATTGTACAACCGGTGAAGTGATTTTTTTAAAATACAGCTGTCACATTTATTTCGTTTGCAGCTAATGGACTCCCACTTTAAAGTATCCGTATTTTCGTGGAGGGTGGAGGGGGGTGGGGGGTCGCAGGATGATTTTATGAGGTCTTTTCTGAGAAAGAGTACTGCAGATGTACAGTCAATTGATAAACATAATGTTTTACAATATTTGAAAATACGGTTTAAAACTTGTTTTAAAACTTCCACCTTTAATTAAGTATAGACTTATGTCCATGTTTGGGAGGTGACCGTACAAAACGAGGATCATTTAGACAATACCCGGACAAGAGGTTGGTGGTACAGCTTACAACATGTACATAGGGTACATTCATTTCTTAGGCACAAAACACAGGTCACAGCAACGGCACAATAGCGAAAACAAAACATGCCTTTTTTTTATCAGGTATTACAGATCGTACGACCATTACGACCACTAGGTTCCGGCGTGCTCACACAAGTTATGCAGATTTAAAATGGCGTTCCTAACCTGACTGCACATAGTCAGCAATTATTAAAAAGGGAGTTCTATCTCCTTTCAAACCGTCGCATAAACCAATTGAAGGCAACTGGGTTCAACTTTTCCCTTCGTTGGTCTCATTACAGTGACTTGGTAACGATATAGGCGCATAAGTACAGTTGTTTATGTATCTATAATAACAGTAACCGCACTGCGCATCTTTACAGCAAATGAAAATTTAGGAAAATGGGTGTCTCCATCCCACATACATTTAGAAGGCACGGGATCCCTGTTTTGGACCACTTAAATTATTGTACATGTACATTTTATCTTTATTTTAGGTATCAATCATCATGGTTATGGGTCCAGCACACAATTGTTAAAGAGCCACTGGTACTCCTATTTGGGGTTTTGGACATGGTCCGTATGTAGTTAGTATAGTAAGGTATTCTCATCAAGCCAAGCATTTTGAAAGCTTCAGAACAGCACAACATGCATCGAGTGAAAGAGAGATAGAGAGAGTCACCACCGCTAGCTGAGTCGGGCACAGCAGTCGTCGTGCCGGGGTGCGTGACCGAGCTGGGCAGCGTGGACGACTTGACCAGCTTTTTACCCATCCGTTCTATGGCCGTGTTAACGCTCCAACCTTATTGTATATACAAAGCACAGTAAACAAACGGGTCAAGTCCGACACATGGGGGAAACCTGTCATTTACGACCATCTGTCATTTATACCATAAATAATGGATTCAAAGAGTGGTCGTAAATTACAAGGTTTCACTGTGTATCAGTGTTGCCGCTATAGTGAGGGTTGATGGCTTTGCATGTAAACATTGGTAAATCTCCCCCCTCACCCCCTCCAGAGTCGGAGGCAGGGTGTTCCAGATGACACCCAAAGTTTTATGCTTAATGCTTCGAAACTGCATACATGTAATTGTACTTTTGAGACATTTCGAATTGAAAGTGCCACGATTGAATTCAATTCATTCTTAAAGGTTTATGGCGAAAGTCCATCAATCTGATGAAAATATTCTTGAAAAAAATTTCAATGGTGGGGGGGAGGGGGGAGTAATTGTCCCAAGATTTTATAAGTAGCTACAACACCAATATATTATTTATGTGTCGAGGTGTCAATTGCGCGCTGAGGAAGCGGACACTTTTACGGTTCTTTTGTGCATAAGTTATGTCTTGCATAATGTAGAGTTCCCTAGGGACATATATGTTGGAAATATAAGGAATTTTATTCTTTGAATAAATCGAATAAAAAAGGTGTTTGTGGAAATTATTTCAAAATGATAATGTAAGAAAATCTGGTGAATATCCAGACAAACTGATCTTTATCTTTTTTCTTTTTTTTGAAAATGAGGTTTACTAAACTATTCTAATATCCATGACAAGGTGGTGAATATGAAATTAGCAATAATGAAAATCTGCAGGCCACTATATCTACTAATGTTTCGGGTGTCAAATGAAAAGTGAAAACGTGAACTATAAACGAAAGCCAATGTTCTGAGATTTGAGTGCGAATTGCGCAGATCCTCTATTTCACTGGTGATCCTTATTGCGCTAGATGGGCAACAGCAACAGCAATCCTTACTGCACTATGTAGGCAATCACAACATCTACCATTACATGTTGAAATCATAAGTGTTGAAAAAATACAAATGTCAAAGCCAAATGCCACGATGATGAAACTGACCAGTGATGGAAACAAATCTCAGAAGAAACAATACAGTGGTACAATTAATGTGAAAACGTAGCGCCGCCTTATGATGATAAAAAATAATGGGCCCAAGTACCCAACATAAATAGAACAGCAGCAAAACCGAAACATTTCCATCACTGTTTGTACACGAAGTGAGAGCGATGACAATGAAAATGTGTGCGGGCTGTGGTACACAAAAACACGCAGCCAAATCAAACCGACACCAGCAACAAGGTGACGTGACAGCTTAGAAAAGTGCAGTCACCTGTCATCCCTTCCTTCAGGGCCAGTTTCATACTGTTGGACTTCCGGAACTGATAGTGAGGCTCGCCAGCCTCGCTTCGGTCATGGTGACCTAGTTTCGGGGAGCGCAGACTGCTGTCCGTGTCTGTGGAGTCCTCCCTGTAGGAACTTGATGCAAAGGAGCTTGATGCACTTGGAAAGGACTTTCGGTAACGTTCTGAAATGCGAGTTCCGACACAATTTTCTTAGGTACAGATTGATGAGAGAGACCCCAGTAGAGTTTAAGACTGTGTTAACGCTTTATGCAAACTAATTCACAAGACCCTTGCATGAAAGTACACAACTTTGAAATACAATATTTTACTTCATGCCATTCATTGTCTTTTTTTAACAAAAAAACCCCGCTCAGTTGCTTGCGTTTATTCTCAGCTTCCAAACGCAAAAGAAAACACACCAAAAAAGTGTGTATTCTCAGTGTGGAAAGGTCATGGTTGATAAAATCGCAATGTACCTCTTTTTAATTTGCAATACCCTTCAATCAATTTTCTATCTATCAGGGCTCGAATTAGTGACTTGCCCTGTTGCAATTTCAATCTAAAATTGTTTCCCCAGGCTGCCCTGCAGGCCGACTCAACATTCTTTGTTCGTTTTAAATAATATTTTTAAATGGGATTTTTCACTAATTCGAGCACTTCTATCATTAGTGAATTAGTACACGAGGCGCCGTTTTAAAGCATTAATTGCGGCTTGGGGTTAGTGCGTACATACCAGCGTACATGCTCCTACGACTCTTAACATGACTAGGTTTGATGAGCTGATCGGTGTCTGGCGGAGCGATCTCGCTATACACCTGCTCCTCGCCCTGCGTGTTGTACGGGCTGTCCCCGCACACCGGAGAGCCCGAGGACACGCGCTCACCTTCACTGTCCGAGTGGCACCGCGGGTCCAGGTTCAGCTGGTCGTATACCGGCTCCGAATCCGTGCTCTGACTGCAATGTTCAATTTTATGATTCGTTTATTACGGTTTTAGAAGAACTTACGTCACTTCTTGTGAAATATAATACAGTTGGACCCCTTGTGAGGGACATTTCCTATGAACGACACCCTCTCTTATGCGACACTTTTTGGGTGAAATGTAATGGTTTCAAATCTGTATCATCTTTATTCCTTTGCGCGACACTCTCTGTTATACAACACTTTTGTGAAACAAAAGTTGGGTGTCGCTCAAAAGAGGTCCTACTGTACCACTTCTTTGCATTTGGTGTACTCTACACGAACTTAGTCATGTTTGTCTTCTACCAGAAATGTTGGATTAACATGTAATTCTGTCACTATCAAAAGTATTAATGTGACTACTATTCTGACTGTCCTAAATGTGCACTTACAGGGAAACCGCTAACTTTTTTTTGCAGCCAAAATGGGCTTGCGAAGATTACAACACAGTTGTGCAAGCTATGCAGACTCAAAGTAGCATCACTAACCTGACTGTACGTAATCAGTTTGAAATAATTTATGTGTATGTAATGATCCACTTTTAACAAAATAAACTAGTCACAGTGTATTGTACAAGTTTACTTTTCCAAATATTAATACTGTACTATTTTGCTGCTCGTCTATTCTGTATCAACAATGTCAGGTCAATTTGTTATCATGTCAAAACTTTCTAAAACAGGCATTAGCATTTTTTAGCAATATAGTTGGACCTGTTTTGGGCGGCACCTAAATTTTTTCAGGATAATGATGCCGTAAAAGGCAGGTGTACCTTACAAAACAGGTAAAATGAATATCAATGATAGATTCATTTTACTGGGACACTGCCATAAAAGGCAGGTATGCCGTTAAAAAGGTGCTGCTCAAAATAGGTTCTACTGTACATGTTTATTAACTAATATGTCCTTCAAATAAAGAATGCAAATGCCCCAACAGTACCTGTTACTCGTGCTGCTCTTGTTCGTCGGGTGGCCGAACGAGTCGAATCTCGGCGGTAGGGGTTTGGGTAGCGCAGCGGGCGGCCGCCGACTCATCTTGTCTGCGACAGTGAAATCCACGAATGCCGGGCTGCTGTCGTCTCCGGAGTAACTCAGCGCCTCCCAGCACTCCTTGAAGAACGGTGTGTAAGATGCGGCTGAAATATTGTTGCATTAGTGTTACGCGTTTACGTTGTCAGAATAAAATGTAAGTGCCGCCCAAACTTAAAATGTTACCCGTCCATGAATCTCTGAACGAAAACTGCGCAATTTTAAAATAAATTGTTTTGAAAAATCAAATATGTGTACTTTGAGCATCTTTCCTTCAAAGTCGCCGCCAGAAAGTATGGAGCAAACACTATGTCAAGAGAAAAGTCAATTTGTCCAAGAGGTTAATTCACTTGACACATTCTTTCGTTTCACCGAGCCAAATTTTTATTGAAAAAACTAAAATTCCTGTAAGTAGTCTACCTTTCGTTTCACACATACTGTTCATTTTCAATAGCTTTCATCTGAAGCAATCTTTACAGTATATGCTACAAGTGCTACTGAAAAGATTTAAGTCCTAAATGATTTGCATGAAAAATTAATGCTACATGTTACTGCATTGTCTTACCAATCGGGATACGAATGTCAAAAATATCAATTGAAAATAATTCTGTTTGACGAATATAATTTTTATCACAATTAACTCACCGTCTTTAAAAACGCAATTACGACTTTGTGAGTGATACAGACAGCAGTGTGACTGTTGTCAGTGTGAAGGAAACTAAAGGTCACAGGACGGTGTGACGAAACAATATGAAGCAATTAACACTCTTAAATGTCGCATTGACACCGGAATTGTTTATCACCAATTTTCTCAGTTGTTTTCACTAGAAACAAGGAAACAATAAACACTGGCTGCAAATTTTGCATCGTGCAAAAAAGTATAAAAAATATAATAAAAATATCCAAAACACAAATTAAGGTTTTAAATTTTTGAAATGTAAAGAATATATTTATAATATAATAATCTTACGTCACGAAGAAAAAATAATTATTTAGTTACATTCTGCAATATTCTTTCAATTTCTTGTGCGAAAACTTGGGTGACAGAAATGTTTTAGAATGTTTAATGTCATAGACTCATGGGCTCTCTTTAAAATCTGGTCTTAGCATCAGGTGCTTCTATTAGAATAAATACGATATGAGATAAATCTCAAGCACGGGATGAAGGAATACACTTCACACCACTCACTTTGCTGTTGGAAGTTGGAGCAGGTGGTCATGAAGCTCGCGTGCAGTCTGTCTGCCAGCGCATTGCCCTCTGTGATGAGGCCTTGAGAACACTCGTTAGAGAAAAATGCATTGGCACTACCGCTTTCCGTGACAGCCAAAATCTTTATGGGTATCGGGACTCCATTCTGTGTAAACGTTCTGCAAAAGGTAATCATTTGCATTTGAATATAAAGACATTGTCTCAAACTTTTTACTATTCAAATCCAAAAGCCTTTGTATTTATTGCCTTTTTCATATCCTTTTGCTTTTGCGGCGAAATAATTTCCAAACGAGAAAAGCGTTAATCAAAGCTCAATTGCTGCCTTTATATTTTTGTGCAGACTTTTTTCCATTGACATTATGCTATTGCAAGCTTACGCAGATTTAAGATGCCATAACAAATCTTGCAATAAGTTTACATCCATGCTTTATTAACTGTTTAATAAAATTTGTAAACTTTGCAGTGATGGCAATAATTACAATAAACTTGACTAGAGTTTCATCTTCGCAACAACGTATTATTGAATTCTTAATTAAATTTGTAGCGATGGTGGTACTTACTGTAATGTGGATAGTGAGGCGCGCCGTTTGGCTGAGTACACGAGAATATAACCGTTGAAGAGGA
>JBCAUI010503349.1:0-13139 GCA_038406195.1 Haplosyllis anthogorgicola | reverse complement strand
GCAGAGAGGGCATTAGAGCCCAGGGTACCACAGAGGTAACACCTACTAAGCAGTATGTAGCAGGCTAGACAGCCAGTAACAAGCAACCTACACGTAGCTACTTACTATATGGAGGTCCTAGCCTTAGGACATTTTAGGATAAAAATTCAAGTAATTCTCAGGGATTTGTAAGAAAATGTTCTTAATAAAATGGACTAGTCATATCATCAGATTAGTGATAGACACTGGCATTTGCTGAAGACAAATTTAAAAACTCATAATTCCATTTAGAAAGTACTTACTGCAAAATTTATCCACCGGCTTAAGCTGAGACAAAACTCAAAAAGTTCAAAAATGGACAAATGGATACTGACACAATATCCTATTTTTATATGCAAATATTAAGTGACTCACAATGGTACCATACAACATTTTACTGCCTAATAACAATAAGTTGGATTATCTGGTCAACATACTGGACACTGGCCGGAGTGGCTGTAGGAATTCTAAAACAACCATGTAAACCCCATTTTCAGATTACTATTCACACTAAACTTTGGACAAACCTAAAACAGGTATACCAGACAATCTATTTCATAACTGATTTGCATAGAACATTACATAACAAAGAACAATGAGACATCTTCATACAGACATTAGAAGCAATTAATAAAGTGCACACATTCTGAGCAGCCCAGAACAGAAAGATACAACCGGTCCAAGGAAGAAAACAAATCAAACCTCCTCCCAATAACACAGACTATGTAGAAAACACAGGTGTAGGCTTTCAGTTGCAGATACCCCTCCAGCAACATTTAGCAAGATGCATACAATTGAGGGAAACAATAGAAAGAGAACTACAAGAGCAGAAAAATACTGCAGAAAATTACCACAAGAAGTGCCTCAAGGAAAGGTGGAATGGATATAATCTGAAACACCTATCTAACAAACAATTTCTAGAGGTAATCAACTCTGTAGCTAGCATAGAAGGTGATAAACCTCTCACTGGCACTACCATTTTAGGCTCAGAAATTCTTTCCATCATCAAGACATATGGAAACATAAGGACAATAGGGAAAAGGGAACTAGAGGAAATAACAAGCAAGGTACTGTCTAAGACTTATGTAGCATCCATCTAACACTTAAGTAACATTATTAAGTCACAAAACTGCAGATACCACAACTTAATAGTTACCTTTGCATGGTTACATCTAAACTGTGGCAAAGATCTGTGAAAACTGATAGAATCTCACCAGAAGTGTACCCCCATGCTGATCTTGAACTTATTAGACAAGACATAACCACTATAAAGGAGGAATTAACTCAAATCACTGATTGTCACTCCAAGGTTACCTTGAAATATGTGAAGAGAGTAACTAAATCAAACTTTAACTTGAATTCTCAAGACAACTCAGACTTCTCATTAGAAGATTCTATAAAAGTAAACAACCAGGACACCAAAATTGACCCCATACAAGAAACAGACACGGTGCACGAGGAAGACACTGTTGTCCTGCAAGTCAATACCTCAGAGGACAACTTCACAGACTGTGAAGAAGACCTTTCAGCAGCAACAAAGAGCCCTATACTAGTAGACAACCTTGTACTGGCAGTAGCCAAAGAAGAGACAGATGCAGTGCCTGATAGGCCCCCTACACCATCCATTAAGCAAGTAACACTAAACTCACAACCAAACCCTTCGGAATAAACACAAGATGAAAAAGACTGGGATCCTCAGTATAATTTCCCTCAGACAACCAGTTCCTCAAGCAAACTGTGGTGACTGAGCCCCTACATTACAACTACCTGAAGATGAGGATTGGGATGTAGAATTGAATGCTGTGCATACATCTCCAGTTCCACCTGTGAGTCCAACCTCACCCAACTGGAATTATATACTGGCAGGAGCAGAGCATGTCTGGCACCCATGCCTCTCACTATACTTGAGCCACACACCCCACAAAACACCAGGAGATGGGACAGCCACATTTGGTCCAGGTATTATAATACTTACCATAATAAAAATTTATATGACAGCCAAAGCCATACTTACTCACAGGAGAATAGACATAACAGTGTCTGATCTCCCAGTATATGCATATGGATGGAATACTAGATTGGCTGAGGCTTGAGAGCACAGAAGATTAAAATTTCTCCAAAACTACAACATAAACAGCATAACCATTGGCTCAGTAGAGAAGACTACTCTGACTAAGAATGATATAACATGATAATAAACAATAAAGAGCCACCACCAGATTTCTTCTGTAACCTTGATTTAAAAAAATGGATTTAATCAAATTGTGATAACTGACAATATGGCATCCCAATACATTAGTGACAACACTTCATCTGAGGAAGAAATTAATGCTCAATTAAGAACCACAATTGAAGAAAGAATGGGATCAATACCAGAGTCACAAATAGCAACCAGAGTCGCACTCAGCATGCAGAAAGTAACAAGCAGAAAGTAACCCAGTAGTGGAATGTGGCACTAAGAAAAAGAAATCTAAGAAACAGATTAGGAAACTTGACCCCAAGTGCAAATCCAACAAGCAAACACAAACTGATCAAGGGAACAAACAGGAAGACAAACAGGACAAAGGATCAAGTGAATCCAAATCTTTCAAACAGTATACTGCAGCTATTAAACAATGGCACATGGATTTAGAAAGATAAGGGTGGGACACTCTTTTCCAAGTGACAATGACCCATGGTCAGAAGGTGATTCACCACTACAAACATTGTTTTTCTCAGCTATTACTCCTTCGCAGGAAACAGGTAATCTGTATCCCAAACTGGACTCCCTCTATGATGAGGAAGACCCAGCAAAGCCAATCTCCAACTATGAACCATTATCACCTTTTGTTGAAGGTGAGACTCAAAGCACTCAAACTGACTTCATGGAGAGCCATAAACAATACATTGGAATGGCCACTGGCAGAGCCAATGAATACATTCACTCTGCATCCTCAAACACAGCAATACAAGATCAACCATCACATAATCAGGTAAGATTAGAAGGCAATTATTCCCCAATACCCCAAACCCTGCAGATATGACTAGAGAAGACATATTTGCAATTGACCCCCTTATAAAAGATGGGTATTCACAAGTTTTGCAGATATTGGCAAGACTCAAGGCATATGTTGACAGCAAAGATGATAAAATAGGAGATCTTCCAGATTCTAATTATTTTCAGGATTTTGTTAACTTGCTAATAAAATGTCAACACCCAATACAACCTGATAAATGGGTATCAGAATTAATATGGTCACTTCCCATTCCAGACTACCCAGGATTAGACCAGTATTTACATTACTTATCTAGGTACAGACAAGAATACAAAGAAGAGATGTCTGGAGAAAACATAGATGATGAGGAAGAATGTGTAGATGAGGATGAAGATGAGGATGCAGACTATGACAGTGAATCAGAAGAGGATCAAGACACTGTTAGTCAAAACAATGTCTCCAATGATCCCAATGATATAACCTTAACAGAACCTCAAAATACATCTACCCCTAATAAAACACCTGTAAATAATACTAATAATGATATTTCAGTTGAAACAGGTACAGAAGACAGCACAGAACCAGAGGTGATCATAAAACCAGAGCAGAAAGACATCAATTCAGCAAATAAGGAAGCCAGACCTAAGACCCAAAGGCCCCCATAACTCTGGCATCAAATCAAGATGATGTCATCATGGAGCAAGTAATCCTGCTTACTATGGCTCAGGTACAAAAAGCCCTGGCCACTCAACAACAAGCCACTGAGGCAATTCATAAATCACTTTCTAAGGATTTCAGGGCAACAAAGGAAAAACAAAGAGCCAAAATGCATGCACTAATACAGGTTCAAGAAGCAAAACCTACCATGAAAAGGCTGGGTGTCACTTTTCACAGAGAGAGAACTTACCAGAATATCAGTAGGAACCCACTACAACATTAGAGTTATGGGACATATCTTAGAACAAATAATGGATATTAAATGTCAATATGAAGTTGTGCCAGCAGCTCCACCATATGAACAAAATGGGAACCAGGAACCACTGGAATACCAATAAGTGCAATAGCCATTAACTTTAAAGATAACTTGAATTTTACTGCATTACACTTATGTTTGTGAACCAAGAATATTGTACTAATACTAGTTGATATTACACATTTATATATATACACACGACAATATTAAGATTAATGTTATGGCTTAACATACATTTAACCAATTTTATATACAATACCAAACAAACATCCACAGTAGACATATATTTATCATATAAATTTATATACAAACATTTAGTAAAAATATATATTGCTACCATTACACATATAGGAATATTTTACAATACATTGTATATGTAATTACGATAATAAAAACACTGGTGCATTGTAATAATGCAAGAAAATAACATGACAGCCTGTTACAAAACACTGCTTAGTGGAGGTGTTAACAACACTATGACGTTTAAAAGGAAATAAACCACTAAATATTAAATAGGCTAAATTTTTGCATAAAAATAGGCAAATACCAATTTACCCATTTTTATGCATAATTCAGCGGGGACATGCTGGGGATATTGTAGGCCATGCATGTAAGCTCTGTCCATAACACCCAAAGCTACCAGCCCAGGGTACCACAGAGGTAACACCTACTAAGCAGTACGCAGCAGGCTAGACAGCCAGTAACACGCAACCTAGGCTTAGCCACTTACTACAATATTGTGATACTTAATAAGATGCATTTAATTTCTATTCTTTGTTATTCCACATAATTCAACAGGTTTGCGTCCGACATGTTAATTGTGTTCATAGTAGTAAATGCTTAAAATTTGGTCTAAGCACCTATGTTCTAATGAGAGTAAGTGCAGTACATAATGTATCGGTTCGCGCAATGTATTACTTCATTTTAAATCATCAAATAGGAAGGAAGCAGCTGAAAGGTTATCCAAGTATGAAGTGAATTGAATAGGTCTAAATCAAGAAATAAATTATGGTTTACTATTATAACTGTTCTTTTTAAGCATATAGTAGACTGCAGCTGGATTGAGCTTCAAAGACTTGCTGAAAAGAAAATTCTTAACGACAAAATTTATAAAAGGAACCATTTGTAATTGTACGTCTAGGCATAAAGCACATACCCAAGCATATCAGCAAGCATGTTCGAGTTTTTCGAAAATTCGCGTTACTAATTTTGACGTACGAGTAAACTCCATGTGGAATTCATTTGATTTCATGGTTACTAAAAATGTGATGAAAATGTACAAGTTTCTGTTACTTTTAATCAAATTTCATGTAACCCAGAAATCGATTCCACACGGGGTTTACCAATTTGCCTAATTAGTAAAGCGATTTTCTGGAAAACTCGAATGTGAATGAAAGCAAGCACTATCAGCGCGTTTCAGCAAAACAAGAGCGATTAGGCGTTCATGCAGATGCGTTATGCACATCACTGATCAAAATGATAAAATCTTTAAAATCTTGGTTTGCTGTATAACAAATTGCTGTAAGGAATAGGGTTGGGGAAGGAGGAGCGGATACAGGGGAAGGATAATTCATGCGTATTAAAATACGTCTCTATCAATGGATAGAAACATTGTGTCAAAGCAGCAACGCATGCATGCACGACTCACATATGATGACGTTAGATTCTGACAGACTTGGGTTGGGTGAACTGCTCTATGTAAGGGTTACGGACCTCGTCTTCCACGTCCTGCTGATCCTGTTTGATAAAGAGTGCGAGCGACGGACAGAGAGAATTAGTTCAACAGTCTGGCATGTAACCACAGTCAACTCTCCGACGTTTTGGTTTTCTGGGGATGGCAGATCCAGAGAAACGGGAGCCACATCCACACCAGACCAATGGACCCGACTATTTTTTTTTCATTGAGCCGAATGACCAATAGAGGCAGGGGCGGATCCAGGATTTGCCGTTGGGAGGGGGGAGGGCGCCCAGCCCGTTGGGGGGGGGGGCCATCCCTATTTTCACCCAACGTTTTAGCGGAAAGTGCAGGAAAATGAACAAAATTTGGGCCGTTGGTGGGGGGGGGCGCGCGCCGGCGGCGCTCCCCCTAGATCCGCCAATGAGAGGGCACTTCGGATCTCTGTATCGACGAGAAGTTTCTTTGGTTTTTGGAATACCACTGAACCTCGTTGGAAAGGCATGAGGCTTTGTGTGCCGTTGTACCGACATCACTCGTTCACATAGAATTTTTGGCAGAAATGTAAAATTTTGGGTGGAATTTGAAATTTGCTTCCCCCCAACAAACAGTCCTGGATCCGTCATTGTTGCTGTGTGTACCACTGTATCATACGTTCTCTTAAGACTTTGCCTATGAGACAACTCGACTAATCAGGTATGTCTGGTTAACAAAATAACATGGAGAAAAGCTTACAAGAATGACAAAAAATTCCCATTTCAGATGCCAAATTGTACCAAATAATTGTACACATAAGATTTCACAAAGAAACTTTCAACACATGTTGATGTATGATGCACCATGCAAAGGAGAAAATCTAATTCATTTTGTTTACAGTTGCAATTCTCACTGAAATTTCACTGTTCCAAAAAGGAATTCCAAATCTTGTGTTGTCTCAGATGCAATTTCTGCAGTGTGCGAGTACGTATGATGAATTACTGAAGGACTGTTCATGTTTCCACCAAACTGGAACAGACGCTTAGAATTCACACCAGATAAAGAAGAGGAGTTACAAGAGTCGGCCAAGAGAATGGAATAGTACAATGCAATTGCATTTTCTTTCATGTTTCAAAACAATTGACATATGTTTGAAATGTTTGACTTGTGAACTGAGTTTCTATCACAATTGCAAAGTACAAACAAGATGTTAAGCAAGATAAATATTTTAGTGCAACACATGATTCGAGTTTTAACTCAAGTAAATTAAAATTTACGTCAAACTATTGTCTATATTTGAGATTTTTCATCACAACATTAGCATTAATTACACTTTAATCCTACAGAAGACTATCAGGTTTCCGAAAATAGCAGGTAACCTATTGAGTCGTACAACATTCTATATGTCCTGAACTGATTGAGTTACAACATTAACAATAACGCCATTCGGAGATCATTAGTCTAACATGTTACAAACATAATCTCTAATAATTCCGTTTTGTTTGCAATGGTTGTGGTTGTGCACAGTTTAATTCTGAATAAGAGGTGTCTCATTTTCATAAAAGTAGAAAACGTGCAAAAAATAAACACACTTTAAATTTGAGGCTTGAACAACAGCCAAGTTCACAATGAAATCCAATAGCCTCACAGTACATTTGAATCATGATGTAATAACTTACGGATTGATGCCAGCGAATCACAAGGGCTCGACCGCCATCATCACTCATTGGTTGAGAGTAAAGAATCTGTTTCCTGATTCGCTCTTCTGTTGTTACCGTCTGTTCAACGACCAATATGATCTTGGCCCACTGAAAAAAGGATAAAGACAGGCGTAGTTACTAAGAGATCAAAATTGGTTTTCAGAGAAGTAGGTATGTCTTTTATACCTGAAGATATCAGTGCCAAAATCAAAATTTGTCATACTTTCTGACATTGAACAATATAATTCAACCGACAAACTGTTGTGTTTGGGATAGCCTTCATTGTTCTGGTTTGGGGTTAATCAATCCACTAATCCGACAAAACAAAGGAACTACTTCGTCGTGGCTCTCTGGGACCCGTATTTCAATTTGAGTAACATTCTTTTGTTTTTAAATGTTCGTTCCCTGGACCAATTCGAAACCTTTTTGGCACTCGATTGATACCAATACTGCAACTCATTTATAAAGCCAGCAGTGTTATCTCGAAATCGGTGGAAGGTCAACATCACATCTCGAATGCTTTTGTTAACATGAGCGAGCAGACACCCGTGGGTTTCAAATCCTAGGCCTCTTAGTTCAGGGTTTCACACCACTAACATATGCAGCACAGAGACAATCCCCTCCAAGGGGTATCAAAAACATTTAGCCTCTTCAATTCCTGGAGAGTATCTCGGCCTGTAGTTTAAATACATACCTGTCTTAACCACTCGTTCTGCATTTCGCTGACGATATTGTAAGTGTTACCCATCATGGCGATCAACATGTTAATCAGTAGTAGAGTCACCAACACCATGTACACCAAGAAGATAAACTAAATGTAAAGGATATTAAGAATGACTAAAAATATATTTTCCACAACACCATACTCATTGGCGGATCTAAGGGAGGGGCGCAGGAGGCACGCGCCCCCTCCTACAGCCGAATCTTTTTCATTTTCATGCAATTTTTGCTGAATTTTGGCCAAAAATAGGGGTGGCGCTCCCCCCTACTGGGCGCCCCCTCCAACGGGAAATCCTGGATCTTCCACTGATACTTACAAGAGATGTTTCCTCCATTTCGTGAAAATTTGCTTTCTTAACTGCAGTTGCACTTTAGTTTCATTTTGAAAATAAATAAATTACTTTGTCAAGATTGGATGACAAGTTAACCAAGACAAAAATATTAAATGTTTATAGTTTAAACATCTATTTTGTTCGCCCTACATACTATGAGTTGAATAAGTAAAGCTATTATGATATAACAAGTAAAGAATATTGATGAAATATTACAAAAATTTGGTGACTACTTTTCACAAATATTTTCACGTGTGGTTGAAATGAATAGACCACGGCCATATTTCCTTATTTCTTCTTACCTTCGGTAATGCATCCATAGGAGTTCGCGCAAACGAATCATAAATATCGGCAAATTCTCCAAGCGACATAATAAACATACCCATCATTGCCTCAACGGGGTGGTCAAATATGTTACTCTCTACCCCTCGGAAAATAACGTACATTGCTGCAAAGAACCAAATTAAGTGGCTACTTCTAAACATTTTACAATAAAGAAACAAAAGTATCTGTACACATGATAAGAAGCGTGGGGTTACTACAGTGTGTGTAAAGAAAATAGTAATTTGTGAAATGTATAAAGATAATTTACAAAGAGATGTTCAAGCATGATTTCAGGTGGACATGCATTTCATACATAATATGGTGGATAAATAGGTGATATGTTGGGATAATATGATAATAATTAAAAGGAACAAGGGCGATATAATATACGTGTGTAGAAATTGCTTTCGGCAACCATGCACTTAGGTATGATGCAGAAAGCTCTTTTCTGCCGTGATCTATCGGTCTGTTAACTACAGGGACGCCACACAGTAGGGTACGAAGTGTAACTTACAAAGCGCGATTTTAGAACTTAAATTATGTGATGGTGTGCTGAACTGCAATGGTAAAGCACAGAAATGTTCTGCCGCCCCTCAACTGTGGCAGCACCTGACGGACATAAACTCACGCTACACTTTGTTCCCTACTGATAATCAGTCCAGAACTGGGCCATTTGAAGGTTACAGTTGAAGTGGGGAGCTGGACAGGAACATGTGCTGCATTGTTCTCACTTTGTTTACCGTCTGCTGGACAGACTGGTAAGATGACAAATGTTGCCTCTAGAGAAACAACCATCTTCGTACAAATCCAATATACACAAGATACATGCAATTGGTCACTCGGTCACAAACGAAGGTTGCCTAGATGCAGGGTTGCCCAAAGAAAATTCTACTGTAGTACTACGTATACAATACTACACTAATGGTGATCAGGGCTCAAAATATTTATGCTTTCTCTTAAAGATTTTATTTTGAGAATTATCTTAAAAAAGTAATTTTGACCCATGGCAAAAAATCAAGAATAAGTTTGAGCCCTGAATTTGATAAATGATCAAAATGACCAAAAATATTTGCCAAGTGTTGCCTGGAAGCAGAACTGGGATGGGTGGGTGAGTTTTTGCTAAGTTACCTTTAGCAGATGATGCAATTCATGGGCTTCAAAGGTTTCGTATGTTCCCCCAAAATCAAGAAGGGAGAACAAGAACAAGCCCATAAAACTCTCACTTGGAGAAAAGAACACGGGCGTGGGTTGTCCTCTATGGACAATAAACATGGCTGAAATGTAGCAGAAATAAATTTGGCGTCATTCTTTTGGATTTAGGATCGAATTGGTTTCGGGGTTTCTACATCCAGGGCTGTCCCTGTGCATTTTGACATGAGTGACAAAGGTTTCTTTTCTATCTATTTGTTTACATACTTGTGTTCAGATTCAATGAACTAAGAATAACTGCCACTGAGAATAATCAGTTATTAAACATATTTCACTGTTTTGTGTAACATTTTGAGCCCTAATCATTTTATTTAAGGAAACAACTGGGATGCGTGAATTCACTGGTTCGTTTGAATTTACTTAGGTAACAAATGCAATTGTACAATATCTATTTTGGAAAATTATACTGCAAGACATTATCTTGCAATAACACATTTAATATTTATGCTATGTTAACAATTAATGTTGCATTACTCGTTTAATAAGGAAAGAAAACCAACCGCTTTGTTCAGAAACAAACGGGCGTTTTCCTTTCGCAAAGGCTTCATTGATATATTTTGGACAACGTACCTTGTGAGAATCCAATGACAAAGATAAGGTAGATGATGAAGAAGCGCAGAAGATCCGTTCGTATCATTTTGTATATCATCACCACGAATGGACCAACAATCTTGAAGCCTCTACAAAACAGAAAATGTATCACACATAACGCTTTTTTAAGCACGGTTGCCTTCTGGTCATATTGAACTATCGCAAGCAACATTTCTCGAACTACATTATTTCATGTGCATCGACGCTTTATCATTGACAGCAATGAAATGTAAATTTTAGTGAAATTAAGAGCAAATCGCAAACAGTTTATCGTTTTGTAAATTTGCTTATCACCATTACAATAACAATATTAATTCACACATAAAATTTCATAAAAAGGAAAATTAAGGAAAACTTAACATTATGATGTTTTATACCTGCAGAAGAACAGGAAGTATGGTGCAGTGCACAGTATGGCTAATACTGAGACTACGTCTTCATAGACGTATGCACAAGACGCACGCCCCGGAACAGTCAGGATTACAAACAAGTTCGCCATAAGAAACAAGGCCTTGGCTGGAGACGATTTCTGTGGAAAATATAAATAATTTAATTTAATTGCTAATTTATACTTTTGAACTCTTTGTTGGTTGTACTGAAATGAACATGGTAAATTTACAGCTTGCACTGTTTGTCACTGGTAGTAATACTGCAGCCTTCTTACAAACACGATAAAGAAGCTTCAACATCATAATAAAATACTGTCATGTATAAATTGCACGCTGCATTTTACAGTTTATTTATCAGCATTTAACTACGTATCGACATAAAGACAAAATTAGTATATTTTTACACACCAGTGTTTGGAAGAATATTTGATACCCTTGGTGGTATATCTCTTTAAGTGAAAGGAATATGTAGACGGCCGCTCCTAAAACTGTCAAGGCTTCACATACCATCCTTAGCTATTGTAAGAAAATATAAAGAACAATTCATTATCGTGCAATTTAGTATATAGGATAGTGGCAGATCCACTTTGGTTTTGAAACAGATGGGTAACGTCACCCCATTTTCGAAACAGAGGGTACCAGTGATTCCATAAATTAGACCTTGGTCCACAAAAATGATAACCAATATTTCACATCCACGACACGGAATGCAACAGCCATGATATTTAGATCTACTCAGAAGCCAGTTTGACAGGATGTTACTAAGGATTGCAGGATACTTGCCCCCGATTAATCTGTTAAGAACTCGGGCCCTAGCAGCTGTGACAAGAAGGGTGAAAACAACGAAGTAACAGAAACTTTGTGCCATTTCTCCGTTTTTGCCGCTGCTGAATAATCTAATCAGTCAGGTTTTGGTTGACGTACACCAAGGACTTCTAATAAAAAATTAGGTTTGAGAAAATAAAGCATGCTTCGTCGCGTGAGAATAACTAACCTCGTCCTCCCACGTGTGTATCTTCAGCAGGTAACACGGATCTTTCGTGGTGATGTTCTGTGTGTAGTGGGTTGTTCCGTCCGTTTGGTTCTCCTGTCTGTGGGAGGGGTAGTTATCCGTACCCGGGCGCAGGTAAAACGCGACCACAAATATGCAGAAGTAAATACAGAACCCTATAAACCGTCGGATAAACCTGCAATGAAGACGTGAATCAAATTGACTTAACTAAGTCATGTTTGACAATGCATGGAAAATTGTTCAAATATCATCTAATATCTTACTATTGATTACCGTGAGCGACCATTATCTCTCAGTGCATCAAGGATATTGCAGTGATTTTTAGCAGCTAAAAACTGACGAGAACTCAAGTGTTTATTTCAAGTGACCTGAACTTAATGGATAGTTTAGCAAGTAAGGGCTAAAAGCTTTTCAACAATTTGACAATTTTATAGTTATATTTATAGAAGCGTTGGTCCACAAATTAAATGTTAAGCTCAAACCTCCATTTGTGGAATAAATTTGACGATTTTGAACTTAATCACACAGAGTTGTAAGCATGACTCTGGCTACGAATTCGTTCAATAGACCACTTCGGCTTGTGTGACCGAACACAATTGTGAGTCAAATGGCCTTCTATATCAAGACACATAGATAAATTCCTCACCGTGATTTGGCAAACGTTTTCCACTTCTCATTGAGCAGATGCGAGATGACACCGTCTATCATATCCAAGTGACCGAGCAAGTCCTGTAATTTGATATGGCGTTACACTACAGTTTAATTGTCAACCTATTGAAGAATTATTTACGTTTTACAAAGGATGAAGCAGATGTGATTACGGAATATTAAAAAAAACCTTCTTTTCCTTATTGTCATTACAAAAATCCAGAACGGATGCGTAAAGTAAATTACATCTACAAAGAACTCTTATCTGGCCAATGCAATGATACAGAATGTGTAATAAACTGGTTGACGTAATGAGGTGGTACGTGAACATGTGGTCTAGGTAGACATCATAATTGCAATTAACTTAATATGAAAAAATTGGCTTTTGAAATTTGGTCGATGTATTGAATTGGCCGAAGTAGAGGTGGTCGAAGTAACTGGGTCAGACTTTACTAACTTTTCAATCTAATATTAGGCACATGTGTCTACATATATTTTCTACTTAATGTCGCAAAGTGGCTTTTTATGTCAAATAGATAGTGACGGGTCATCTTCACAATTTGTATTGGAATAACATGTAGGAATTGAAATGGTCCC